>JAHHFK020005087.1:0-155127 GCA_024533555.2 Aedes koreicus | reverse complement strand
GTTTGCTGCTTCTGACCAGCAAATGGCCGTTCTCTACAATGCACTACGGCTTACACAATGCACGCGGAGATTTTATGATTTCACTGTTAGTTCAAGTTAAATTACGAATCATTGTTTGATTTTTTTTTTTGTTTCGCGAAAACGACGCAGCAAACACAAAACACGTCAGTTTCAAAGCACGGCTTGCTGCGATCCCCCGGTGTGAAATAGTTATTGGCATTATGTCAAAATTGTAAACGAAAGGCAGATAGTTTGACCCAAAAAGAATACCGTTCTGTCTGTATAGACATAGTAATTACGGATTTTTAACACTTAACGTTGGGTTATATCTATAGATGGCTACCAACTGAAACACACATGTTTCGCTCCTCGTGGTTTTGCCAACCGGCTGACTATGAATTCTCCACTGGCTTGGTCAAACGACGGCATAACCAATAACCTAGCAACGGCTGCCTAGCCATTCGCTACCTGGGTGGTTGCTCGCCAGTGTACCCTGGAGGGTACTTGCCACTTCCAGCTGCCAATACAACACTGGCCTATTGCCGCCCGAACAGCTCCGATGCTACTGAGCGAATGAAGCATTTCGCGAAGGTGTATCCTTTATATATCTTTCACTGTTGCCTAAGACACCTCCTTTACTAACATTTGAAATCTGTCATAGAAAAATGCTGTGCATTTAACTTAGCTTTGGCTACTTTAGCATGACTGACTGCACCTATAAATGGTTGCTACTCCGTGATTGATAAGAATCAGTGAGAGGAAACAAACAACCAAACAAAGGAATGTGGGAGTGACCAACTATTTCTACTAATAAATAAAGCCGCCGCCCCCGCCCCCCCACCCAGGGGGGACGAAGGGGAAAATAGTGAGAAGTTTGCGGTTTAGGGACCGGGGTTTTTTCTGCCCTCCCCCCCAGGACACAGGAAGGGGGGTTTTTTTTTTTTTTTTTTTTCTCTTTTTGGGACATAAACCATTGCCACACCAGTAATTTGATCTATTGTAGTATATCCCGTATCCTTTGTTTAGAGCATGTCGAGTTAGTACGTCACTTTTGAGAAATGATGAAGTATTCGGTGTTGTTACAGTTGCCATTGTTTGTTTTGTTGGCAATGAATTGACTTTTATTGAAAGTTTCCGCTATTTAAACCTTTTGAGGAGTGAGCGCACTCTTTAAAGGCGCGCCTTTATCAGTCAAACCGGATTCATCGCAAAGAATACAAACAAAGACCCCGACACTGACCAAGTATAACAACCCCAAACACAACCACATAAAAATAAAAAACAACAAAAAAAAAAAAAGAATTCCCACAAATGAAGACTTACCATGTTTTCCAAGCTCACCCCCTGTGGGTCAACCCGAGTCAGTGCTGTAAATAGTCATTTCAACCCAATGTGATTCATATGCCGATAATTTTTCCAGAAGCTGATTTTCACATACCACGAATGATGAAATTGTTGTGCTTGTTTATTTTCATTTATTTGTCTCACAATGTATGGCTCTAACTATAAAACCTAAGACGTGAGAGCGCAATATTGGAATATTCAAATGATATTCATCATTGAATATCATTTGAATATAGTAGTGAATATAACACTTCCTATTTACCAGTTAGGGCAATGAACTGTTAGACAAAGTTGCAAAATAAGTCAAGATCTACAGCTACAAGAGCTACAGTATCATACATCATATTCATAAATTCAGTTTCTGAAACAAGTTATCGGTAAATTTATTCAAATGAATGCAATTATTTTTTACAGCACTGATCCGAGTATTGTCGCTTTTCACAAGACAATGTAATAAGGACAAAGATATGTTCCTTTGACTACACAAACAAATATGTTCCCTAGTTTGAATTAATTCGGACTAGGGTCCGATGGTAGATCTGATACCCCGTAACACACCATGAAAAGGGGATCTACAAGCGATATGGGTTACTTTCTTATGTTAGTAGGATAGGGCTCGATGGATCAGAATTCATCTTGATAAGCGATGTGATTATATTTATGATTCATAATCCTTAGCAAACTCGCGCGGACGGACAATAGATAACCGAAGCAAAACCGAAACGCGCCATATCCATAGGCCATACGCCATAATAAAATAGTGCGCAATAAATCATCGACACAACCATTCACAGCCGATGCTCAAAACAAACTCTTTTTTCGTAGACTTTTATTTTTTACAACCACACTCTACAAACCACTTCTCTACTGCAAATAATATCCTCATCGAACAAAGAGAACATTCTAAAGAACACCCCACGCTAATCCATTGAAAACTACGATTTAGGGACTTGTTAAGGGGCTATTCATAAACCACGTAGACTTTTCTGGGGGGAGGGGGGGGGGGAGGTTTGACCAAAGTCTGCGCTCCATACAAAATTTCAAAAAAATGTATGGAGAAAAGTCTACGAGGGGGGGGGGGGGGGGGGGTTGATGAAATTTTCAAAAAGAGTCTACGTGGTTTATGAACTGGCCCTAATTATAAAAGTCCGTAGATGCGTTTCGTACCTTCTGGCAACTTTATGCTTCTATTGATCCCTAGTTCATCGGCTTAGCACCAATCGGGGGAGACTTGGTCCTATACCCAATGATTTCATTATCTCAAATCCGCTCAACCAATCGACATGTTTTGTGATATGGGCGGAATATTATAATTTGAGATAATTCAATACAGAAGACTTCCATATTTGGAAGATCGACTGGTAATCGGTGTTTAGTAACCACCTGACACCTTAAAGCAAGATGCTTATAGGCGGACCGGAAAATTTGATGAGCTACCTCCCCCTGTGATAGGAAAAGGCTGTGCATTTAGTAAATTTACTCAGCATAACGTAGTTATAAGACATCACCTTATATTTGCGTTATTTTAAATAGTTTAATGTTAAAAATATAAGAATCGAAGCGCAGAATATGTCCCGATCAATTTGGAAATCGAAATCGTGAAATGTATTAGTTTTTAGCGTTCAAAAGCTAAACACGTTTCGTGACGCTCCAACTTTTCGCACTCGCAAAGTGTACCCCAGTATTGAAAATACAGACGTAATCCTACGTCAAAACTTAGGAGTACGAAAAGTAATTTGAGCGGAGTCGATGGACAGAGGACAGCAGGAGTAAAACACAGCATAGATCTGCAGGTGGATGTACAGCCTTAAACCGAATCTGTCAACTCAGGTGAACAGGAAGCATGGGGAGATCAAATTTCACCTGACGCACTTCTGGACATGATTGCTATAGGATATAGACGTACCTACATAGGTTTGGACATTCATCGTCACCGGTCTGTCCGGAATATGCTACTGAAGAGAAGACTGCTGAGCTTGTGGCCTTTGAATGTCCAATATTTGAAGCAGTACGTAGGGAACTGACCATTCTGAGAGTGGACTCGAAAAAATGAGTCGAGAAGAAAGCATAATTCAATTACATTAGATATTTTTAAAACTCTCAGGGAATAAATAAACACATCAGCAATGTTTTTGCGAAGTTGGTTTATTCAATCTCCTCTCCTAGGCTAAATGTCCACATCTACCCATCAAATCCTGCGCAACATTTGCACTATCTTTCTTAAACTCTTTCATCCACTCTTTCTTCAAATTCTTGTCGTTTTTGAAGACCTTCCCTGTTTTCCGGAGCTTGTCCTTCATAATCGCCCAATATTCTTCTATTGGGTGAAGTTCTGTCAAGTTTGGCGGATTTGCCTCCTGCATGAAAAAAAACACCGTTTGCTTCGTACCATTCCATCATCGGTTTCGCGTAATGGCACGATGCCAGATCCGACCAAAACAGAGTGTTACCTTGGTTGGACCGGAGGAAGGGCAGCAGGCGCTTTTGGAGGCATTCTTCTTCATATATTTGGCCGTTGATGGTGTTGGTCGTTATTGTACGGCTTGCTGAATTTGCCACACTCACAAATGAACTGCCACACTAAGTACTTCTTGGCAAATTTGTCGACCTACTTCTTCCAGAACTTCTCTGGAACATCCAGGCGGGACTTGCCGACGAAAAACTTCAGGCCTTGTATCTGCTTGGCGTCCACTTTAATGTACGTCTCGTCGTCCATTACGATGCATTCCGGCTGAACCAATCACTTGTGGTACATCTTTCTGACGCGGGATTTAGCCACCGTATTCTATTTATCGGTTCGATTCGTCGCCTTCTTTACCTTGAAGACATGAAATCCGGCCCGCTTTATTGTCTGCTGGACGAACCAGACGGAAGAATTCACCTTCTTGACCACGTCCGAATCGAATGGTCCGCATTGCGCTTGAAGTAATGCCTCGTCTTCGCTTCTGCTGCCAGCTAGCCACTAAGTCATTCCACGATTGATTTCCAAAATGTTTGCACCAATCGATTGGGACGTTTTCTACGCTTCGATTTAAATATTTAAAACTATTGTTTTTTAACATGCAACTAATAAAATTAACGCAAACATGAAGTGATGTCTTATAATATCGATTTTTCATAGTATATTTACCAAATACACAGTACTTTCCGCGCACAGACTTCATATTTAAGTAAGGAACGTCTCCTAGGCAGCCATGAATATTATATACGGGGTACACCTTCGCATTTTGATTTAGTTTTCCGGCGGTCGTGAAGCTGTGCAGAGTAGGATCTGCAGTTGGACGAGCAGTCGCTGCCCAGAGAGGCGTTGGTGCAGTTGGCTGTTGCCGATGCTCCCGTCAACTTCGCTGCGAGAAACATGGCAGCTGAAGCCTACGAGTTGGCGGGAAAAAGCCGCCCGTGACAACGAGACAAGAATCAATCATCCCACGAGATGAACCAAGAAAGAAAGCCCAAGTTCAATCGCGAACTGTTTCTCCCCCGTCAACTAAATCCGTCCTTTCAGGATGACCAAATTAGTTTGCCAAATGAAGAGTTCGCTTGGATGAATTTTTCTCTTGTGCTGTTTGAAATTTCCATTACCGCGCCCTGGCTGAACATGGCATTGCTTTAAACGCCGCGTCCCGGAGTAAATGGCAAAGCGCGTTGAACAACCAATGAACCAACAGATCCATAACTATCTTCTACGCGTTAGAGATAGTGGCCATCGCGAACTACAACCGGGGCCGTATCATAATTAAGAGCCACCAAATGCTTTCTAAAGAGTGTACAATAGAATTTTCTTGGCCCTTTTCAGGACTGACTTAAATCAATTAGCGGATGGCCATGACTTGTATGGGAATTCGATTGCTGCGTAGTCCTACGTCACCTTTGTGCACAACCCCGTAGTTTTTGTTGTTGTTGAAACACTTCTTTCTTAGAAGGCATCGCAATAACTACTTCACAGATTATGACGCAATGCTGCACATGTGAGCATTACACTTTAAACTAGCTTTACCCACAATTTCATCAATTTTTCACCTGCAGTAAAAGTTATACACACAAGAAAGTGTTGAATTTTTTTCGAGTACAATCTTTAGAAGTATTGAAATTTTATGACAGCCAGTACAATTTCCATTGAACCCAGCACTGCATCAGGAATGTGCTTTTGAAATATACAGAAATGCTTCCAAACAGTGTTTGTATTGAAGAAGAGCCTATAAAACGTGGCAGATTATTATGTGTAAGGGCCAGTGCATTTCGGTTTCCTTAGAAAATAACTCCAATTTGAAGGATAGTATAGATGCAATAGAAGAATTGCATAAAACATCAAGAAAGCCACAGGTGCTACTCTGATTAAGTTTCTATTTAATGTGGTGAACAAAATATCTATTTTAAACTACACTGATATCCATTTACAACAAATTCTCAGTTTTCTTAGAACGTACCAAGGTGTTTCGATACGTATTATATCACACAATAGATGCTGATTCCTTCAATCGATACATGTAGGTATCACGTACGACAACCCATTTTATTGCTATTTTATGAGTGCCAGGAAGTTCATTCGTTGCTTGGAGCTGATTCTACCAATATTGTTTACCCCAGTCCGTGTCGGTCCCATCTATACTTTCCATATTTTACGCCTTTTTCGTGTGGTAAAATAAAAGTAGAATCATGAACTAGAAGCCTTTGCCTACTGTGAATTGAATATGATGTAGTCATAAATGTAGACCTTTTTACGGTTTAACCAGAGTGCGGTTGTCAGCGGTTCCTCCCATCCATGAACCCATCAAAGTGATCGATAACACGGACACCCTCGCCGTTCACCGTGAATCACGGCCCGTGAGTAGCTCACACATATGGGTGTGGAGCAGTTACCTACATGTCTTAATGCTTTATGGGCGGGCATGAAAGAGTTTTAGTACTTTATGTTCCTTGCCTTGGGGCTGGTGAGCAGATGGACATCCGACAGCCACGTAAAAAGGCATAGGGTTGAAATTGCAAACTGGTTAACAACGCTGTAATCAGATTCAGATACAGCCAAAGGGAAGGTTTTTTTTTACCTTCCTTCCGGATTGAGGGTTTGATGGTTTAATGATGGATCGGCGAATTTGTTGACACCGCGTGACTTCCTGTGAGCATATGGTTCGTGTGTTGAATGATTAATCGAATGTTTTTATCTCATTTGCATATGATTTAGGCATTTGTGATGTTTCAATTTATGGAATTCATCAAAATATAGAATTGCGGACTGATGACAGGCTCGTGCGTAGTTGTGAATATTTGATAACTTTGACAAACAAACAGAATCAGGAGAATGATTTCTCTAGCAGATTCAAGAGAAGCCTCAATTTTAAATCACTCTGGAATTACAAGATTTCAGCGAACTTTTCAATTTGCTAATTACAATTAATCTGCATAAAAGTGAAATAAGTTCTGCGACTCCGGCACGCAAAACACTGGAAACAAACGAATGAGCCAAAACTACTCGTCCGCTTGATAAAAATTACAACAAACACCAAGCGAGCCAGAAACTTCCAGCAGGACAAAAGAAAGTCAACGCTCAGGAAAGCGTAAAGTTTCATAATTGCTAATTTATAGTGTAACACAAAGTCTTGCTCGTTAATGGTTGCACTTCGGTGGACGGTGTGGCCAGCGAGCGGTAAAACTTTTCTCAGTGAATAAAATCACGGACATTACCAATTTCTTTTGATCTACTGAATGTTAAGTTTTACACTTACCTACATAGCAATGATCATATTCAAGCTTTTTTTTTGGTATTTGATTTTACAATTTAAAACCTTTGCTCAGTGGTTCGTATTGAACTGTTAAAACAGGTTTGACCGTATGCCATGAAAAATAATTGCAATCCAGGCATATTTTCTTCGACAAAAATCAAAAACTTAGTGAGTTTATTGAACGTTTTTTTTTATGATCAATTGAGGCTGTATTGGTTGGGCCCGTTGGAAGCAGCAATGCTCAACACCACTTAAAGTCAATCCAGCAACCGAATAGTGAGAAGCAAACCACAATTGATTGTGTGTAATTCGAAACCAACGTTTTTGATCGAGAGGAATTGACAGGGAAAAAAACGAGATCTGTCCCTTTTCAAACAACATCAATTTACTTTCCCATCAATAATGCCACGGTGGGACATTTATCTATTTCGGGAAATACTATTCCTCTATTAATTTTACGGCTCGCTATTCTGGTTCAATGTTGATCTATGAAGGTACACAAAGATGCGCTGGGAACTGTTCTTGGGTATGCATGAGAATGGGAAATATTTTGGGTTATAAATAAATGTCAATTGCTCTAGGCACATGAGGAAAACGCCGGTGTGGGTTTGTCTATTTATTTTCTTATTCTGCGGAATTTACAAGTGAAAAGTACTAGCGTATTAGATGTTATACAATCTGCAGAGGATGATAGTCCTTAGTTTTTTATAACAAAAGTATCAATCATTACTACAACACTAAGGTCTCGTTATTCGATCAATGTGATGACATTCAAGTAAGGAATTTGCATTCTCTACGATTTAGTTCGAATACAAGCCAATGGATGTGTTAATAAAAAAGCTATATTAAGGAACTTCTCTAGTCCAGGAGTCGGCATCATGCTAAGTAAAGAACAAGTTAATTCGACCCAGGAAGTTAATGCATGCGAGGATTGCGGGGCAGAAAATTGACAGCTGGCAAATTGGTGAGTGTCTATCTTTCTTTCCATCATCGAAGTTTTTAGAAACAATCAAAACAGGACGGTCCCATCTCAAGTCTGTAGAAGTTATGAAAATATGATTTATTGATAAATGGTGTTCCGATCAAAATTTGGTCGAACAGTGATGTGTTGAGTCGATCAAAGTTTTTATTAATAAGTCAAATTCTTTTTCTTTTTCAAGTTCAGTTAATACAGATTATAGGAGAAATATTCAGCTAAGCTTCCTTTTTACCGAATACGAATTGCCGGGTCTTTCGTTTCTCACCTGCCATAAGATTTTGCACAGTCTCCTTGTCCACTTTATTAGCCGCTGAACGCCAGTTTGCCTTGTACTGTTTCTCGCTCACAACAGCTTTTTGAGTCTTCTTAAGGTTCCGCTTGACGATGGCCCAATATTGTTCGATTGGGCAGAGCTCTTGTTCTTGGGCACCACTTGAACGTTGTTGGCAGCATACCACACATGGTCTTTTTTCCGTAATGGCAAGATGCCAAATCCGGCCAAAATATAACGGAACAATTGTGTCGCTTCAGGAAAGGCAGTAGACGTAGGCACTCGCTCAGATAAATTTCCTGGTTGACGGTTCCGGTCGCAATGTAAACGTTGCTCTTCAAGCCACAGGTACAGATTGCCTGCCACACCAGATATTGCTTCGCGAACTTTGACAGTTTAATGTGCTTGAAAATATCTGCCACCTTTCGCCGTCCGGTTGCCGTATTAAATTCCTGTCCAGGAAGCTGTTTGAAGTCTGCCTTGACACAAGTTTCATCGTCCTGTACCACGCAATCAAACTTCGTCAGCATCGTCGTGTACAACTTTCGCGATCGTGCTTTGGCCGACGTGTTTTGTTTATCGTCGCGATTTGGAGTCACCACTTTCTTGTAAGTCGACAGTCCAGCTCGTTTTTTAGCTCTATCCACGGTTGAAGGCGCCTCTCCCAGCTTCTTTGCGACATCTCGGACGGAGAGGTTGGGGTTCCGCTTGAAACAGTGGGCAACTCTTTTTGTCGTCGCTGCTGCCTTCGGCTTTCGATTTACCCCCGATCCAGCTTTCCTGGCTGTCGACAAACGTTCACCGAACACTTTTAATACGTTGGTAACAGTTGATTTAGCCACATTCAACAATTTCGTCAACCTGGCGAGAGAGTAGTTTGGATTTTCACCATGCACGTGCAAAATTTTGATGCGTTGCTTCTCTTCCTTCGACGACATTTTTACAACTGAAGTGCTTATCTCAAAATCAACATAGAGGCATGATGCTACACGCACACGTCTTCAAAATGAAAGGTGTGCAAAAATTCTTAATGCACTTTTGAAAAAAAAAACACAAAGGGTTTTGTCATCTAATTATGTTTTGCATACTAAATTCAACAAATGTACAGTATTTCCCTATCACAGCAGCGAACAACATACATGGTCCGGCAATTAAAATGCTACAAAAAATATAGAGTGAATACATTGTTTCACAGAAAATATCATCCGGCATCCCCTTGTTGCTTTGTTTACTCTGAGTCTTAACTGTGAGCTGACGTATAACTTGTTTTCGTAATCGTATTTGAACCTGAAAAATTGAGCTAGAAGAAAAACATAGTACAGTTATTGCTTTGTTCAAAGCAGGAAATAGGCAGAAGAATATTTTGGGAGCTAGTCAGTATGAGTTTTATAAATCGTGCAAATAAAAAGATACCTGAATACCGCCTCTACGTCAAGCCAGCAGCAACTACACCTGCCATGGTGAAGAAGGTGAAGAAGCGTTCGCAAAAAAAAAAAACGGTTCGGAGTGCCATTCAACTGGCGAAAGATCTTCATATATCAGATCGGACGGATATCCGAAGAATCCTAAAAAAGAAGCATAAGACTACAAATTACAATAAAGCAAAAGAAGGATAAAAAAAGTGTTAAGTGCAAATGTTTTGCTGTACAGGGCCGCGGAGGCAAAATTGGAAAATATCGTATTTACAGACGAAAAACCCGAATAAAAAATAAATTTCAATACAATAATCTAAAACCACATTAACATTTATTTCTTACCATAAATCTTATTGCATTAATTATTGATAAATAAAAAATGCATATTTTTATTGCAACTCTATATGCAGGGATTTTCAACAATTCAACAAAACAAAACAATTAATAGTTATGGACTAAAACTTGTTCATAAAAAAAATCAGTGGGGTTGTGTATAACACACAACCGGTTGACGTAGACTACGTTAACCCATTTGATTATTTTCGTTAGTTTCCTAGCGGAATATTGCAACGCAGGTACTGGCCTAATGGGACGCTATATGTTACAACGCATCATCCAAATATTGAATTTAGGATCTCACTAATGAAAGAAAATGAATTATAGGAGATATCATTAATCTTTGAAAGGGCCGAAAGTCTCGATAATAAAGTCAATCAGTCATAAATTTATCTTTGAAATGAGTAGAGGAAAAATAGCTGATTCATATTCAATATACTTGTATGTATATTTTTATATTTTTAGAAACACTTGAGAAAATAATCAGTTGGCATCAAATCGATTAGGCATCATACTTATTCTCACTATCAGTTTCTCAAAACTTATTTCTTTCCAATCTGACACGAATCTTTAACACAACAGAATAACAATTCATAATAGTACTGATTGAAATGTGCAGAGAATGTTACTTGAGAATATCATGTTAAAGGATCAAAACGTTGTCCGCAACATTTTTTAAACTATTCCAACACTGATTTATGAATGTGTACGCGAAAATATACATCTTTTATTCAACATTTTTAAATACTTGAGTAAATAAAATGGCAATCGTTAAAACATCTAGATTAGCGCAAAAATCTCAGCTCAAAATTAAATCAATCAAGAAATGATCGAATTATTAACGACCGGTGTTTCAATTCGTGACGGTAGCCATTTGTAAATTATGCACAATACTCGAGGTATGCAACGAAGAGAAAATTATATTTGTTTCAATCACCGCTGTCGGCCAATTAGTAAGATGTTAGATAAATTCAAATTAAACAAACTCTCTCAACAGTCCGCATTAGAATTAAATCCTTCCGGTCTCTTCACGAAGCAGGTTATTTCTGCCGTGCACGTTGCGCTTTAGATAAAGATGGCTACCAAGAATAACACACACAAACACACACTCAGGCACCTTATTTAGCTCCTCGTGGTTGCGCCCACCGGCTGGCAACAAACCATCACCGGCTTGGGCAACAGACTGCCTAGCACACCACTGGATATTTAATGGCTGCCTAGCCAAGGGCTTGCTAGCAATCTAGAAATGCTAGAAATCTGGGTTGAAGTACCTCTACGCATTTGTCCCCTGATGGACAGCTATACGACTCGGAACAAATGGTGAAGTTCGTCAAAGAACTGTACCGCCAACTACGTTCCTGTCGCTCGAAGCAAGAACAACTCAAAGCCACCACATCCGTGACGATGACGTTCTCATTCAATGATGGACCGTAAACACAGCATCCTTATTTGGAATGCTTGCTCCATGCGGAAAAAAGTCATTTAGCTCGGTGACTTCCTTAACAGGAAGTACATCGACATCGCCATCGTCACGGAGACGCACTTCAAGCCCGAACTTACCATTTTTATCCCAGGCTACCGGCTTGTGCGACTTGATCGTTGCGACTCTGACGCAGGAGGAGTCGCAATCACCTTACGCAACAACATCAACTGCCATCTGCTTCCGAGCTTCCAGCAGCATCGAAGTCATCGGAGTTAAGGTCGAATCTCCCGTGAACGCTATCACCATCATCGTGACCTATTGTTCCAAGCAAGACAGCTCCGGTAATGGGACAGCAAAGGTCCTACGAAATGACTTCCGCCAGCTAATTCGGTGGTCAGGGCATTTTATCATCCAACGCGAAACACGAAACCTGGGGAAACAGTTGGCGCAACCTAAACGGCACCATCTTACAGGATGACCTTGAAGAGGGCGCGGATACTAATGGGAACATGGGGAAGAACCTCGGCCAGCCGCTTGTGCACCAGGAGTTTAGCTCGGACCATTATCCAGTGGTGGCCGAAGTTGGCTCCTCGGTCAACCAGCATCGATTCACCAGGCGGAATTACCATCGCACCAAATGGGAGAGTTTCCGACAGCACCTCGACAGCAGCGTTGATTTTGTCGTGCATCTTGAGTCGGTCGATGACATCGATCGGCAACTGCAGAGCATCGAGCAAAAGATTTGCCAGGCCCGGGAGCAACATAACCCAGTGATACACAAAAAAAAAAAATAATATTAACCACGCGCGTAAAATTCCCCTCCGTTTAATTCCAAGAGAAAAGGAGCGTAAAAAAAGAAATTTTTTGCAATTTTTCTTGCGCCATACAACAATGTTTAGCATTCCTTCCACCAGCTGATATTTAGAAGTAATCAGAGGTAAACATACATGAAAAATCCCCTAATATTCTGCCGAAACTAGCATTCCCTTTATGTGCATTAGAAAACGCAGAAAATTCAATGTTTCTTTTTATCTGTGTAGATCAGGTGAAAAACTCTGTACCCTTTGATAGACCCACTTAAGATTTGATCCAATTGCGAAATGCCTCATGAAGGTTATACCAAATTGTGCAATGCCCTTTCGGAAGTTGATTAAAAAAACAAAGCCAAGGCCCATTTCAACGTTGATCTCACTAGATCACCAATGGCTCTAAGGACCGCTTGATAACTCCTGCAGAGTAGGCTGCTGAGATAGGTCAACACTTCATCAGCTTCCACTATATCGGACAAAACATCGTCAGTCCGGACGAAGCTGCCGTTAGCGAGCTTCTGAAAAACATCTTTCAAAGTCCCAACGATTTCTAGGAGGATTCGGAGATCTCAGCTGATGAAATGTTTACCTATATCACGACCTCAAAGAACATCAAGGCCCCAGATTTTGCCAACATCCTGAATTTGATGTACACGCAATTGAGCCTTCAATTCTACGGTCATCTGGCGATGATCTTCAACCAATGCCTGAGGCTTAGCTACTTCCCCTCGAGCTGGAACAGAGCCACAGTCGCCCCATCCGGAAACTAGGAAAAATCCTTCCTCTCCCAAGAGCTATAGACCAACCAGCCTTCTCACAAGGTTATCTAAGCTGTTTGAGAAGGTGATGTACCGTCGGCTCACATATGCCAACGATCTAAACATCCTGCTCGATGAACAATTTTGCTTTCGACGTAGTAGTTCAACAGCTTCCCAACTGAACCGAATCACAAACATCCTCAGGCGGAAAAAATCATCATAATGTGTGACATGGTGGCCTGCACAGAAAAAAAACTTGAATTTTTGAGGTAAAATTTTATATTATGCCACATGATACCTCTATTTGCAAAAAATATTTCTATGAAACATTGGCTTTTGTATACATCTTAGACATTGTTTGAAATATCTTAACTTAGAACTTAACATACTTTATAATGTAAACTACATGATATTGGACAGAAATGTACAAACTAAAGCGATAAAATCGCCTCAATATGTCGGACAGGACCTTCCGTGTTTTGCCGCATGGTGCAGTTTCCGCACAAGAGATCTTTGCCGGTGCTACACAGAGAAATATACTAGGTCCGCATCTGTTTAACTGCTTTCTGAAATCCCTGGATCTATGTCATTGGTTTGGTAACAAGAGCGCTCATCGCGAAACTGCAGCGAATCCTGTATGTTCTGTCCAAATACTTCTCTGAATGCAGAAAACTTATCAACGCAGCGGAAACCCAGGTTATCCTCTTCCCATACTCCAAATCTCCCAGACTTGTTCCGCCTGATGATTGTAAAATTAGCTTAAACAACACATCGATGGAATGGGACAATCCATCTGTGTATCTTGGCGTTTTCCTAGACAGCAAGCTGATTTTCAAGGAACGACTTGAAAAAACTGTCACAAAATGTATCGTTCTGTTGAAGCTACTGTACCCAGTAGCTTAATAAGTTCGTTCCACTGTGCAACGGTATGTGATAGGAATATTCTCCGACCGATGTCTCTGCAAAAGAGGCTTGCATCATAGTAGAACTTGATTTTTACCTTTTATTCGAAGGTAAGATGCTACGCGTGACCATTAACAGCTCGATTACAAAACAAATATTTCAAGCATAACTCTTCAAAAGGACGTATGTCGAGAATGTAAACAAATTGAGTTTTTAATTCTATCCTGACATTAATAGCACGCTTAATGCTGCAGCAATTGCCAAATATCATTATCAAAATGATTCAGTTATGTGAGTCATATTTCATATGCGATCTATCTGCTCTTTTCAAAAGTTAAGCAAATAGTACAGAAACACCACACAGCAAGCCAACGTATATGCGCTTAAAAATTATAACCGGTGTATCTGAGATGACGCAAGTGTTAAACGTTCTGAAATACCGACGTATCCATCCGGTGAATGTTACAATCAAGTTGTCACACCGACGTATCTAACATGGTGTATGTGTATGGTATGGAGGTAAACTGGTGTATGTGTTAATTTTCTTAAAAACACTACGGAAGTGAATGAAAATCAGGAGTTTTACAACTTTTAATATTATTTAACCATGATAGAATCAACAGATCGAATAAAACTTGAAATGCAGTTAAATAGGATTTAATGAAAGCATCTGGAACTTTTTCGTCATTTTTCTCAATTCCTATTAAATGTTCGATACGTCTATTTGAGAAGTTTTGCTTGATTTCGTTTTTGCCACACTTTGAATACAGTTTCACCTCGTGGGTGAACCGATCGCAACTGGCTCAAAATCATATCAAATATCAAAATTTTGGTAGACTGCCTTCTCTATAGGGTGATGTTATTCTAATTTCGCTGTTTTATTTTTTACGAATATGTCACCTTAAATGTGACTATACCACACAACCAAATTGATGCAAAAATGGTGCAGACATTGAAAGAACAGAATTAATATCTGTGGATGTGAAATTAGGAACATTTTGTTGAGAGCAGGCAATGAGCCAATTGTGCTAATTAAAAAACTATTTACAACCATCTTCAACTAAAGAGGTTGTACGAGACTGAACAGTCAACATTACAGGGCTGGCCCAAATAACTGAGCAGTTATTTTCTATTTAATTAATATGTGTAGAAGTCTCTCTACACATAAATGCCATCTGGTGCTTGGTTTCTGCTTACATTGTATTTACATACAATGCTCATGCTGTGAAAGTTTGACATCGTTAAGTATTGCAAGGAGGAAAAATGGACTGCAAGCGAAATCGAATTTTACAGTTACCTTGTTCAGATATTGGCAGCTAAAAGAAAAGAAGGAATATGCCGATCTTTAAACATTCGCACTTAATGGAGAAACAGAGAGTCAAGCTCAATCGAGATCAAGAAAAATCCTGGTCGTTCTCACAGTGTTTTAACTCTAAATTTGGAGGAAACTGTATATGAACGAATTCGTCAAATCATCAGCGAATAAAATGGCCAAATATCTTAAAGTATCTCGTAAAAGTATCAGAAATGTACTTAAAGAAGAATTGAAATTCAGAGCATACCAAAAGTGCAAAATACACTGACTTACGAAAGCAAACAAAAGTTTTGGAAGGACATTTGATAGAACAGGCTTCAACCATTTTTGGAAGCCGCAAATGGGTTTTTAATAGGATTCTGCCCCTTCACATTCAGCAAAAGTTACGCAGGCCTCGTGCAAGAACAATTATCCCTAAAGAATTATGGTCAACCTCATTACCAGATGTAAAACCATTGGACTTTTCCTTTTGAGGCATTATGGAAGAAAACGTCAAGAACTCTAAACCAATGGGCATTGAGAAATTCAAAGCATCTTCGCAGAAAATATGGAATACGATTCCTGAACAAGAGTTAAGTGCCGCTTGTATTTAAAGACTGTATTCGATGAAATTTGGACACACAAAATAGGTCACCAAAAATTTTCCTTGAGCCCGATTCTTTTCAAACTTTCTGCAAATAAAGTACTACTAAATGGTTAAGTTTTGACATCATTGGTTTATTGAACCTCTTCTCCCAACCCAAATACCCGCACCTTTGCCTTGACCCCTTTCATCAAATTTTGGGCAATGATAGGACCGACTTGCTTACTTACTTTTAACCACACTTTCTTTAGTTCAAGTTCATTTTCTATCAGTTTTGGATTTTTAACGAGCTTTGCCTTCATTATTGCCCAAAATTTTTCAATTGGGCGAAGTTCCGGAGTGTTTGGAGGGTTGACGTCTTTTGGTACAAAAACTACATTATTATCTTTGTACCAGTCTAAGACGGGCCGGGCATAGTGGCAAGATGCCAAATCCGGCCAAAACAGTGTCGGGCCATCGTGAAATCTCAAGAAGGGCAGAAGTCGTTTTTGGAGGCATTCGTCCTTGTAGATTTGTCCGTTGACGGTCCCAGAGGTGATGAAGGGCTGACTCATTTTGCCACATCCGCAGATCGCTTGCCAGACAAGGAATTTTTTGGCGAATTTCGACAGTTTCTTCTTCCGTACACTCTCCGGAACGGCCAACTTAGAGGTGGTGACGTAGTGTTCCTGCCCTGGCATTTGTTTGGTGTCGGCTTTAATGTAGGTCTCATCGTCCATCACAATGCAGAACGGGTTTGTGAGCCACTCCCTATACAGTTTTCATGCACGAGTTTTGGCCACCGAGCTCTGTTTATCGCTCCGGTTCGGTGCCTTCTGGACCTTGTGCACATGTAATCCAGAACGTTTCATTGTTTTCTGCACAAAACAAACTGAAACTTTCGCCTTTTTCGCAACATCCCTGATCGAAATGTTGGGATAACGCTTAAATTGGTTCAATACCATCCTGGCCTTTTCCGGATTTGATGTGCCACGTTTTTTTGCCACTACCATTTTTCCGCTCGGTTGTCTTACGGTCCTTGAACGTTTTGATCACATGAGATACGGTTGAATGTGCGATTCCGAGCTGTTTTCCGATCCATCGATGAGAAGCGTTTGGGTTTTCGAAGTGAGTGCCCAAAATTTGTTGGCGCACTATTTCTTCATTCGAAGCCATCACTGAAATCACTCGACCGATTTTCACGAAACTCATTACACAATTGACACAACACAATGAAATACATTCAGTTAAACTTTCAATATTTTTTACCCACACGCTAAAAAGTTACGAACAATTGCGTGTGTCCAAATTTCATCGAATACAGTCTTTAAGTATATATAATATTTACTACATTTTGTAGATATGTAAAAAAAAAATGGGGTTAACCATATGATTAATACCGAAATCAAGTCAACAAAAAAATAAATAGCATATGAAGCTTAAAGCCAAAGAAAAAACGAAGCAAATCAGGGCTCAATGGTGAAAATCGGCTGAAAAATCTCTCTCTCTCTCTCTCTCTCTCTCTCTCTCTCTCTCTCTCTCTCTCTCTCTCTCTCTCTCTCTCTCTCTCTCTCTCTCTCTCTCACACACACACACACACACACACACACACACACACACACACACACACACACACACACACACACACACACACACACACACAAAATGTGGTTTACTTACTGTTCTATTGTTTGGTAAGATATTCTGGCACCTAATTTTAATTGCTATTGGTAACCCTTCAAAACAAAACAAATTGTGACAGTTCGTTGTTCAGTTATCGGAGTGAGAAAAATGTGCGCTGCAAAACGGGAATTCAACTGCAAAAATGATCCACAAAAATTTTGTTACGCCTGTTATGCGTCTATATTTTTACGACAGCGGTAAAATTCACTGCTTCTCTTCAATCTGCGTTCGGTTTTTATTTTGAATTTTGTCCGGAGAATCTGGATAAACCATGGGTGCCTAACGTTCTGTGTAATTAGTGCAAAACATGGCTAGGTGGATAGCAGGTAAAAGGTATGTATGGCTTACCACTGGTCCCATTCAAATTTGTTATATACTCTCAATTCTGTCACTGTAAAGCCGCTATTTGTCCTTTGATGAGCCAGTTATTTGGAATGAACCTTTTTGCCATGCTACGGATGGTTATTTTAAATCAGTGCCGTATGCTGATGTGCAATCCGTAGAAAAACCACATTCGAATTCAAACCGGTACCCTGTTTTTTTTTAAATCGTTAATTTGTACAGGCTCAATCGAATCAACTTTACAGAGCCAAGTTTTCATATTTATATACATCAGTTATCTGAAAACTAAAGTTAGGAGGATAGAGCCGATTACTCGCGGCCGTCTCGAGGTTAATTTGAATAACAATTTAATGGATGGGAAGATGGGCGAAAACTTTAAGTATAGTGTACATAACACATTTATTAAAAATTCTAAATTGTCAAAACAAAAAACTTATAACTATACATCTTTTGGTTTTCTTTTGACTTGAACATTTTTGAGAAAGAAAAAACAAACTCATAAACACAGATAAAAAAAAACTAATAGTATACATACATGTTAAACTTACTACAATCTAACGCTAATGTTAGTCAAAAACACATAAATGAGTTTCATACACTCCAGATCACGTACAGCCAAGATATCTCGAACCGGTACATTGGGTTGTCTACCTCGAGCCCGAAGGGAATCATAAAGCTCAGATCTGACTCCACGATGCTCAGCACAAGACCAAACAACGTGATCTGCGTCCTGATAGCCTTGTCCACACTCGCAGAGATTGCTGTCGCTCAGCCCAACACGGTATAAATGAGCGTTCAAAGAATTATGATTAGACATGAGGCGAGACATGACACGAATGAAGTCTCGACCCACATCCATCCCCCTAAACCAAGACTTCTTCAACACCTTTGGGATGATAGAATGTTGCCATCGCCCCAAATCTCCTTTACTCCATTTATACTGCGAGCTGACGAGTGACTGTTGACGAAAAATAGTAAAAAATTCATTGAAGGCGATTTGTCGATCATAAATATCGCCTTCTGTAGTGCCCACCTTTGCAAGCGAGTCCGCTTTCTCATTGCCCGGAATTGAACAATGAGATGGGACCCATACAAAGGTGATAGTAAAATAACGCGAAGATAAAGCACTTAAAAGCTCCTGTATTTTCATGAGAATAAACGAAGAGTGCTTTACCGGCCTCAATGAGCGAATAGCCTCTATAGAACTGAGACTATCCGTGAAAATGAAGTACTGATCCGGTGATAATGAGGCAACAATTTCTAGCGTAAAGTGTATTGCCGCTAATTCAGCGACATGTACGGAACAAGGAGCTTGAAGTTTACGATTGGCGCTATAAATTTCATTAAATATTCCAAAGCCTGCTGACGCCTCTATCAATGATCCGTCGTTAAAGAACAATTTAGTGGAATCAACTTGGCCAAACTTTGCGGCAAATATCACCGGAGCAATCATAGGACGATGATCCTCTGGGATTCCATGAAGCTCCTGCTTCATGGATAAATCAAAATGAACCGAATTGTCGAAATCGGAGAAGCAACACGATTGGAAATGTTCGGCGAAGGGCTGGCATCCTGTGTTATGTACAAATGGTACAAAGTCATGAAGCAAGTTTGAGGATTCAACTCGAGAAGCTTCTCAAAGTTTTCGATCACCTGGGGGTTCATAACTTCACACCTGGTGAGAAGCCGGAGAGATAATTCTGTAAACCGATCCGAGAGTGGCAACATGCCAGTCAACACTTCAAGACTCATGGTGTGAGTCGAGTGCATGCAACCTAACGCGATACGAAGACACCGATACTGAATACGTTCTAGTTTGATGATGTGCGACCGAGCCGCTGACTGAAAACGAAAACTACCGTATTCCATAACCGACAAAATCGTTGTCCGGTACAACGTTAGAAGATCTTGCGGACGTGCTCCCCACCAGGTCCCGGTAATTGTGCAGAAAAAGTTGACCCTTTGCTGGCACTTTCGCTTCAGATACTCGATGAGGGATCTCCAGGTACACTTAGAATCGAACCAGACCCCAAGATATTTAAATGACATGGAATGAGATATCGGCTAACCCCAAATTTGAAGCTTCGGTTGTGCTGGGTTAAGCTTCTTAGAAAAACTACCAACTCAGTTTTCTCCGAAGAGAATTCGATACCTAGCTCGAGAGCCCATGTAGACAAATTGTCTAAGGTATCCTGTAAGAGTCGACCCCATTGGGTCCAGTGACAGACACTACGCCGTCATCTGCAAGTTGTCTCAACGTACAGTTGTCACCTAGACAACCGTCAATGTCTTTAGCATAAAAATTATACAAAAGGGGGCTTAAACATGATCCTTGGGGGAGACCCATGTAGCTAAATCGGGAAGCTGTAGAGGTTCCATGAGAAAAGCTCATATGTTTCTTTGACAGCAAATTGTACAAAAAGTTATTCATTAATGGTGAAAAGCCACAAGCGTGGAGTTTATCTGAAAGAACTTCAACAGATACTGAATCAAAAGCCCCCTTTGATATCCAAGAATACAGAAGCCATTTGCTCTTTTTTAGCAAAAGCTAGCTGAATATCTGTGGAAAGCAACGCGAGACAGTCGTTCGTTCCCTTACCCCTACGGAAGCCATATTGGGTATCTGAAAGCAGGTTGTTCGTCTCAATCCATTTGTCCAGGCGGAAGAGGATCATTTTCTCCAACAACTTTCGAATACAGGATAACATCGCGATGGGTCGATAGGAGTTGTGGTCAGATGCGGGTTTACCAGGTTTTTGAATGGCTATAACTCTCACCCGTCTCCAATCATCCGGTACAATGTTGAGTTCCAGAAACTGATTAAACAAGTTCAACATGCGCTCTTAGCGACGTCAGGGAGGTTCTTAAGCAAGTTGAACTTGATCCTATCAGCCCCTGGAGCCGTATTGCCACACGAAAGGAGTGGGAGAGAGAACTCTACCATTGAAAAGGGTTGGCTGATCTCATCTATCGAATTTTCGGTTTCACGAGGAATCATCCGTGCCGGCACCGAATCTGGACAAACTTTTCGCGCGAACTTGAGGATCAATTGGTCCGAGTACTCCTCGCTCTCATTGTACGTAGTTCGGTTACGCAATTTTCGCGCCGTATTCCAAAGAGTACTCATCGACGTCTCGCGCGATAGCCCGTCCACGAATCTTCGCCAGTATCCGCGTTTCTTGGCCTTGATGAGGCTCTTAGTTTCACGTTCAAGAGCCGGGGTTACTTCGAATCGCTCAGGTGTTACACGTCTACGGAAAACTTTAAACGCGTCGGACTTTTTACGGTATACCTCGGTGCATTGCTAATCCCACAATGGAGAAGGAGGTTTCTTGTGAAATGACGTTCCTGGAACTGGTCGAGTTTGAGCTTGAAGCGCGCTGTCTATGATCAGGTTGGAGAGGAAGTTATATTCCTCCAGCAGTGGAAGCTCTTCTACC
This sequence comes from Aedes koreicus, assembly GCA_024533555.2. Classification (NCBI taxonomy): domain Eukaryota; kingdom Metazoa; phylum Arthropoda; class Insecta; order Diptera; family Culicidae; genus Aedes; species Aedes koreicus. Next base: position 133,827 of record JAHHFK020005087.1, on the reverse strand, counting down.
GTCGTTACGGCTTTATCTTCTGCTGTCCTAAACTTTGTCCAATCGATGTAACGGGTAAGATCATACGCGACGTTGATGGATTCCGACGGATTGAACCCGGTGGCAATCGAAATTTTTAAGGGCAAGTGATCACTACCGTGGGGATCTTGAATAACATTCCATGTGCAATCCAACGATAATGAATTCGAACAAAGTGTGAGGTCTAATCTACTGCCAATTTAGGATGGACCAGCCAAACGTGTTACTTCTCCATTGTTAAGAACTGTCATATTGAAGTTGTCACAGAGGTCATATATCAGGGAAGACCGGTTGTCATCGTACAGTTCTCCCCAGCCTGTACCGTGAGAGTTAAAATCTCCCATGATCAACCGTGGAGAAGGAAGGACCGAACAAATATCTGAAAGTTGTTTTCGGTTAATCGAGGCTCTAGGAGGAATATATACAAAAGCAAAGCAAAGGCTTTGATTTTTAAAAACAGCCTGACATGCGACAACTTCAAAAATTTGAATGATTCCAATTTAGGAATCAAACTTCGACAATTCCACTGTAGAACAGTGATCAAATCCCCGACCACATTTGGAAAATTATCCATCGAAGGAAATGATTGCTGCAAGGAGGGGCCACTTAATTGTTAATTGCTTTAAACACGTTTTCACTGTGGGAAGCATTGCCAGAACAATGCTTTTAAGAGGGTAAGAAAAGAGGAAATGTGATCCACCCTAATTTCCTAAGAGCATATAATAGAAATTGTTGTTGTACGGATTTAATTCAGCCAATAAGCGTTTTATGAAATGAAAATATAAAATATAAATAGATATAAATATAGTTTTAAAATGATGTTTTGCAAAACTTATCTACCCACCACCCCCCCCCCCCCCCCCCCCCTCCCCCCACTTTCCTCCCACCCCCCCCTCCCCCCCCCCCCCCCCCCACCCCTCAAGTTCCATTATTCCATACCCACTTCCCGGAGGATAAATAAATCGATCCAAATTGGCTCTCATGCGTTAATATAAATAACCTTGTTATCCTAATTATAAACCACCACCACAGTTTATGACACCCCCAATAGCATCCTTACTGTTGGTATAAATAGGTTCAAATCCGAAATATTTACTAATATTCAATTTTTTTACTAGACAGCTTATCGTTTACTTGTCAATCCTGCAATCCAACATCCCACTGATTTCATGTGGATGTACAGAGGTGTTCTCGGCTTCCAATAAAGCAAGTATCACGTCAACATATTCCTACCCTTTCCTTATTTGACCTCCATTTGCGTGGGGCCAGCGCCAGTATTGCCTTAGTTTGAGATAACCAGTTCTAACACTTTGAGGATGTATGCTAGTCCCGAGCATCATGTGTTGGTTATCTGTGTAGTTACAGTTGATCTGACAATAACAGAGTAGCAACCTCAGGGGGTCAATCATGCTCATGCTCACACCTGTATACACCTCATTGGTGCAATTGGGGCTTCCATGATGTTTTGTGGAGTGTCGGCATTTTCATTCACGATGTCGACAATCTGGCACACGGACAATCTGGCAACAGAATAATGATCGAGCATAGAAATGCATGAGTTACTGAACAACAGGCTAATGACCACTATGAAGGCTATGGTTATCAAATAAAGTGTATATCGTATGACTTTTCATATACAAACATAAATTTAAGAGAGAGATAACCAATTTTTTTTCTATATTGAATGATAGAAAATCAGACATTATCTGTCATTCAACACTGCTCTTATTCAAATTAACAGAATCATGATGCCAAGGATAGATCACGAACTGTAATACGCATCTACATCCCTTTGATTTCCTTGCCTTACCCACGGCAACACAAATGGTTCATTCTTGCTACATAATCAAAATTCATGGTAATTCCTTGAAAGACACGCATCATGGTTCACCGTGTCTTAAATTTAGCATCTTTGGAACGAATTTTTCCCTCTCACATATACCTTTCAATTTACACCCTACTATAATTTGCGTCATTCCGTGACATCTCTTTGGCAAATGCCATCAAACAGCATCACGGATTTCGCTCGAAGTACTTTAGACGAGATGCCCTACATTTCAACCTGAAATAACATGCAGATCGCATAAATTCCGCCCAATATTTATGAACCTGCATAATGGATTGATTACAAGAAACCGCTTTGCCTCGACACTGGCGTCCCATGCATAGCAGATATTTCCCGGAAGATCCATTCGATGTTATCAAAGCGGAGCGTGTGTGTTCATGGCCAAGCACGGTATCAAAGTGATAGCATCGTCGTTAATCTAGCCAGCTCCTAGCCACGTGTGTCACACACACGACTGCCACAGAGACGAAGGATTGACCACCATCAGTCAGTCTGTTTCGGTAGGGAGCCCACGGTAGTGAATGACGGGATGATTGCCAGCTAACTGAATCGCAAGGGCCATTTTACAGAAGAAGGCGCCAAACCCATTTGCTCATTATATCCGGAACAATAGCTCTCACCGTACGGGACCACCGAGATGCAGTCTCTAATCTGTACTGGGAGGGTCAAACACAACGTTGCCGGTATGATCACCACTGGGAGAAAATACAGAGTAGAAACTTATCCTCTAGCAACTTGAAGGCACTTGCGGAAAATTTAAAACGAAATTCGATATTGAAATTGGGAGCGAACGACACATTTCCTTCCGTGCATTTCGTAGATACGCGCGAGTATGTAAATTGCTTGCAATCCCGGGTTTTAATCTGCGGTTTGCGAAGCAATCGAACTGCCCAACCGGGCCAATTCAGCCCTTCCCGGAGGTTGTCTCCCATATGCCGGCCTATGTACACTAACGCATACGACCAGTGAAAATAACAATAACAACAATATCAACTGGCGTGGTGTTCGGGCCACGACATGAACTAGCGCATCCAGGATGATATGTAGACCAAGTTTCAATTACTGAGCTGGGATTAGCCATAAGATTGCTTTCGGGATGATACGTGTATGATGGGGGCCGAGGAGACACGGCGCGGAAGACGAATGGACGAGAATGGTTTACATTTGCATAGATTGCATTTTGCGACAATAAGTCGTTTAAGGGGCACGCTGCAGATGGCTGATCCGGCTGTGATTGGACTTGCGGTGTATGATGTAGAACGAGCTGTAAATGGTTAATGCTGGACGGGCTTTGTTCCCCGACTGGGTCATCGTTGGCAGTGAAGTCCTGCGGTTCGAATTCAATTCGTCAAGTCCACCGCTTTTGGGTGGCATGAGCATCTGTTCTGTAGGATGTTATTTGAAACTGACGGTATGCAGGATGGTTGGCTGCCAAGCAACGTTGGTTTTTTTTTTCCATGGTGGATATATTTAGCGAAAGATATGAATGTGATATCGAAGGATTATTCTAACCAACAAAACATTCTGGATTATGTTCGTGTTTTACTTTGAAATGAAAAGAAATCGAATCGCTCAATCAAAGTGATGAAAGCATTGCTTGTGCAATGTGTACTGATGTAAAGCCTTCTCTGTGAATTGATCCCGAAAAAAATATTGACGATTGTGATCAGCTTATCGTGGCTAAATCATAGTAACTACAGATACAGAAAATAATGAATTTTAACAAACGCTTAAAATTTCGCCTCGCTTAAGCAAGCCAAAGCAAGCGTAAATAACGTAATTGTTCGCAATCTTCCATACAACAGACCTGATTCCAGCGATATCTGGCTAAAATTTACATGAAAGATCCCATTCATTCCTGCCAAATCTAGCATTCCCTTCATATGCATTAGATAACGCAAAAAATTGAATGTTTCTTACGAACTGTGTAAGATTGGCTATTCTGTCAGTTTGTTCATTGTTTACGAAATTCGAAAAAAAACGTATTGATTGATACTTAAATGAATTAGGACGAGTCTAAAACCTACATTAAACCGAATTTAATTAAGACCTAAACTAAATAAAACTTAAACTGAATACCTAAATCCTAAAGTTGAACTAAAAGTTAAATCTCAAACTCAATGTTGAAACCAATCTAAAATTGAAATCGCATCACCCTAATCTTGTGATAACAGATAAATGAATAGAGAGCGCGTAAGCGCAACACAAAACGATGTCCACTTGTAGTGGTCATTGTGCACTGTAGATATAGTCGAAGTAGAAGAATTGTAAATAGTGTTTTAGTTCGAAATATACCATTGGAGAGTGCATACGGCGGCGTCTTGTTTTATCCGTTGCGATCGTGAAAGAAAGCCTGTGGCTGAGGTGGTAAAATATTTATTTAAATAAATATCCCAACAAAAATATCAAACCACATTCCCTTTCCATTGCTTTGATTTTTGAATTGGTGATTTACCTCGACCACAACCTCCACGAACACAATGCCAAAATAAATTGAAGAACCAAAAGGGAAACCCAAAAAGAGAAAGCGGAAAGGTAAAGGGGGACCAGGAACAGAAGAAGGAAACCAAAGAAACCAACGCCACCACCAACAATATCCCATCTCCAAACCCCCACCCACCACAACCGGCGCAAAACCCACCGGTAAAGGAACGGATCAGCCCCACCATTCATGTACATATACACCACTCACATAATTAGATAAAAAAAAAAATCATAAGAGGAGGGGGGCGTGAATTTCTCCATTGATCTGCATCTCTCGAATATAGTAGTCGAATATAGTACGTCTCACGGAACCATCCACGAATGGTGACGGTCGCTTCTTAAAGGCCAGATTGCGTGACCCGAAAATCATGAAAATTGTCCGTCTGTTCCTTGCCTGTATGAAGGACCAACCTGCGACCGTCTGCCTACAGACAGTAACACCAACAGACATGAAAAAGCCTGGGGACACCCGAAGCACCCCAACCCCCCCCAGCCCCTCCAGACCGCATCTTCCCGAAATTCCACCAGGAGTATGGAATAAATGCAGCTGAAGCAGCAGCCGATCTACAATCGTACAAGCGATTCCTATCCAGTGAACGAACGCACCCCCCCCAGCAACAACGTGAGAGTACCAACAAATTCCACTCTCATTCACTCAACCAGAATTTTCGGAAATAACGACGCCTTCCTCAGAAGTAGAAAACATTAACGTATGCGCATTGGACACCCTTTACGAGAAAGAAGAAGACATAGCAACCGACGTACCTTTAAAAATTTCTTCACCAAAACAGAATGCGACTAAAATTTTGATTTACTGTCAAAATTTCAATCGCATGAAAAGCCCAGCCAAAATGAAGGAAATTTACAAAAAATTATTGCTCGTCCTTTCGGTAATTCTGGCAACTGAAACTAGTTGGGATGAAAGCGTAAGAAGTGAAGAAATTTTTGGAAGTACATATAACGTATTCAGAGACGATAGAAATTTTCATGCGTCTCAGAAGAAGTCAGGTGGCGGAGTTCTAATAGCTCTTTCAGCTGATTTCAATTCAGAAATTATTCCCACATCCAAATTTAAAGAATTTGAGCATGTTTGGGTGCAATCACACATAGCAGGTGAAACGCATGTGTTCGCCTCTGTGTATTTTCCACCAGACCATGCTCAAAAAAACACTTATGAATTTTTCTTCCAAATTGCTGAGCAAATTTTATCTCAACTTCCTCCTGAAGTAAAAGTTCACATTTATGGGGATTTTAATCAACGCAAAGCTGACTTCATTCTGGACTCTGAAAATCAAAGTATCTTACTCCCAGTCGTTGGGGATAACGAAACTTTACAGTTCGTATTTGACAAAACGGCCAATTTGGGCCTTAACCAAATTAATCCCATAAAAAATCAACAAAATTGTTATTTGGACTTTTTATTTACGAATATTTATGAAGACTTCTGTGTGACCGAATCATTAACTCCATTGTGGAAAAATGAAGCGTTTCACACAGCAATCGAATACTCTTTATTCGTACATGAATACCAAAAACCCAACGACTGCGAATACGAGGAAGTCTTTGAATACCAATTAGCGAATTATGAAAACATTAAACTGAAATTAAGCAATGTAGATTGGCAAATAATTTTAAGGAATGAAGGAAATGTCGAAACTGCTGTAGACGTCTTTTACAAAATTTTAACAGAAATTATTTCACAAGAAATACCTCTGAAGAAAAAACGACGTCACAGAAATACTAAATATCCAATCTGGTATAACAGACAAATAAAACATCTAATCAATCGCAAGCAAAAAGCTCATAAAACCTACAAAAAAAAACAAAATAACAGTGAAAATTTAGCGAACTATTTGGACATATGCGATCAATTGAATTTTGCCACCAATAATGCATTTGAAGACTATAATTCAAAAACAGAGCTTGAAATAAAATCTTGTCCAAAGAACTTTTTTAATTACGTAAAAACCAAATTAAAATCCAACAGTTTTCCCTCAAAAATGCATCTTGAAGGAAATGTTGGGAATAGCTCGGAAGAAAATTGTAACCTATTTGCAATTTTTTTTCCAAGAAATCTATACAACATTTTCTGAAGAAGATCGCGACCGCGATTACTTTGCATTTTATCCAGAATTGCCAAGGGACATTGGCGTCAATCAGCTTCAAGTGCAGGATATTTTACAGGCTCTAAATAATTTAGACGCCTCGAAAGGCCCTGGACCAGACGGAATTCCTCCAGTATTTATGAAAAATCTAGCAATGGAACTTACTGCTCCACTGTTTTGGATTTTTAATATGTCATTGGAATCTGGAAACTTCCCAAAAATATGGAAAAACTCATTTTTAGTCCCTATCTTTAAATCTGGAAGGAAATCAGACGTACGTAATTATCGTGGTATAGCCATTATCTCATGCATTCCAAAACTTTTCGAGGCAATTGTCAACGAAAAATTATTTCAACAAATCAAAAATAGAATAACTGACAAGCAACACGGCTTCTTTAAAGGTCGTTCGACCTCAACAAATTTGCTTGAATTCATAGACTACTCATTAAATGCGATGGATAATGGATACCATGTAGAAGCTCTTTATACAGACTTTAGCAAGGCATTTGACCGCATTGACATACCAATGTTACTCTTTAAATTGCAAAAAATGGGAATTGAGGCAGGACTTCTGAAATGGCTTGAATCATACTTAACGAATCGCCAACAAATAATAAAACTTAACGGAAAGAAATCGAATCCTATTCAAGTCACTTCAGGTGTCCCTCAAGGTTCTCATTTAGGACCTCTTCTTTTTATTCTGTACGTAAACGACATTTCCTTCATTCTCAAAAAAATTAATGTACTAACTTATGCCGACGACATGAAGCTCTTTCTGGAGATTAGGAATGAAGAAGACATCAATATATTCCGGAATGAAATACAATTATTCTACACATGGTGTAAAAAAAGCCTATTGGAATTGAATGTAAAAAAATGCAACTTAATATCATTTAGCAGAAAAAGAACATCATCAAACATTACAATTGCATTAGGAAATCAGAATGTAGAAAGAAGTGAAAGAGTTAGGGATTTAGGAATTATCTTAGATTCCAAATTTACATTCATTGACCATTACAACACAATAATTCACAGGGCAAACAATATGTTAGGCTTCATCAAGCGATTTTGCTATAACTTTCAGGACCCCTATACAATTAAAACACTTTATGTTGCCTATGTGAGGTCAATACTGGAATATTGCAGCATTGTATGGTCTCCTTTTTCAATCACGCACGAAGGAAGAATAGAATCAGTACAAAAGCAATTTTTATTATATGCCCTTCGTAAACTAGGTTGGACTTCATTTCCTCTTCCATCATATGAAGCACGCTGCATGCTTATAAACATCCAGACATTAAAAGAGCGCCGTGAATATGCAATGGTTTCATTTGTAAACGATATTGTTTCGCAGCGCATTGACTCAGCAGTACTTTTGTCAAAATTAAATTTCTATGCGCCTACTCGACAACTAAGAAATCGAAATTTATTTTCCATAAACCATCATCGCACAAATTATGCAAAATTTGGGCCACTAAATCGAATGATGGCCTCTTACAATCAATACTGCGAAACCGTTGACTTTACAATGTCTAGGCATAAACTTAAACAATATTTTAACACCATTCGGAATCACAACTCCTAGGAAGAAATAATAGAAAAGCAGACACTACTTAGTTTTTATTTCTTTTCCCATAATTCTAAGCCAAAAATGTAATTTTTTTTTTTTTTTTAAAACAAGAAAGAAGAAAATACTGTAACTGTATATGTACTAGTCTACGTTCGGTTGACGAAATAAATAAATAAATAAAAGGCTACGAGGGAAATCCTACCGCATTTGTTGGCAATCATCGGAAGATGCACGGAAGCGACAACTTTGTCGTCATCCTGAATGGAATTCTTCTCCATCGTTGCTGCTCGTCCGTTACTGCTGCCCGTTATGGTCCTCTACTGTCGATGCGTTGCGTGCGAAATTTGTCACAAGAATGGCCCGATGCTTCTTCTTCTTTTATTTTTGAGAGGGACTTTAACCCTGGGTATCAGTTTTATACCTTCGTAAACCAACAACAGCAAGTGAAACGACCAATCACAGGTAGAGAAATAAAGAGTGCAAGAGTGGAAGAAAACAAATATTCTATCGTTGATCGCGAACAGGGATGACGCCAAGTGGGATTTCCTTAAAATCCGCAGAATAATTCGGATTTTTTGTAAACAATTCGGATTTTTTGTAAACTTATTATATTTATATCACCTTCTATGCTGCAAAGTTCACCGAGAAATGTCACGGCTGTGATAAGCGCTGCCACACGAAGAAATATTGCTGAAAGAAGACCAACGCCAACGGATCAAGATCGGTCGTGATCGTGCCGGGTAGTGCAGGAAGCAAAAAGCGAATTGGTGAAAAACTTGAATTTCTACTGCATTTGGGGGCCAGTGATCACATGGTGAATTCGAAGCATCATGTTTCATCCGTGGAAGTCATGAAGCAACCGGTGTACATTGACGTAGAACGGAGAATCCCTAGTGGCCAAGGAAGCAGGATTCATGAGTGAAATAGGCAACCGCGGTGTTCTGATGACTGCGTAATATGTCCTATATGTTTCAACTCTGAGAGAAAATCTCATGTCCGTGAAGAAGTTGCCCAAAGCCGGTGTGGAAGTGCTCTTCAACGACAAGATTGTTACACTGAAGAAGAATAGTGAAACGATTGCGGCGGCATAATCTTTATGTTTAGGAAATGCCTATCACACGGGCCAAGCCCAAGTCACATTGCCAAAACCATCCAGTTTTATTCAGTTTTAGTAAAGTTTGATAAGAGCCACTATAAATCAATTTGGTTTTGTTATGACAATAAGAGATGCCAAATGGTTTCATATTTTAGTCAGGTTTATGAGAACCTACACAGCTTCTTTAGAACGATCTTAAAATCCTGTCTTCTTTTACTTCTATCAATGGTTTTATTTCGACTTTATGAACTCGTAAATGCTGTTTTGAAATGCCGTTTTAGAACTCATTCCTATTATCTTATTATGGTCAGTTGAAAAAGCATTTCAAAACCATTTTGCCTTCAGTAAATGCATGAAACGGCAATTTTGGCATTGAGGGAAGTCATGTGGTTTTATAACGGAAAAATACATGACCAAATAGTTTTAAAGTATTACTAGCTGAACCCGGTGCGTACATTGCTACGCTTGTAACTAAATGAAGGAAAATTTAATATAACTGGCACGTTTATGGTTTTTTTTCGGAATGAGTTTTTTGCTTGAATAAGCAGAGGTTCAAACTTCTATCAAAACATGCTTCTTACCAGAGAAATACACGTTTTGTGCTTAAGTAACCAGGATAATTCTCATTTTTGGTGGAAATTTATGTTTCATTTGTATGGGAGCCCTCCCTTCCAGAGGAGGGTGGTTTCTCAAACCACAATACAATCATTGCCTTCAAAACCCCTCCACATGCCAAATTTGGTCCATTTGCTGGATTAATCCTCGAGTTATGCAGAAATATGCATTTAATTTGTATGGGAGTCGTTTAATTTGTATTGAACGGCCATAGACAAATTTCTTGCCTCCGAAAACCTTAACATACCAAATTTGGTTTCATTTTTTTCATTAACTCGCGATTTATGCTAAAAATTATGTTTCATTTTTATGGGGATCTCCTCTTCCAGAAAGCGGACAGGTCTCAAACCACCTAAGAAACATTTATATCCTTCAGAAACGTCCACATGCCAAATTTAGCTCCATTAGCTTGATTTGTTCTCGAGTTATGCAGAAATTTGTGTTTCATTTGTATAGGAGCCCCCCTCTTACATAGAGCGGAGGGGTCTTAAACCACAATAGAAACATTTTTTGCCTTCAAAAACCTCTCCTTGCAAAATTTGATTCCATTTACTTGATTAGTTCTCGAGTTATGCAGAAAAATGTGTATCATTTGTATGGAAGCCCCTCTTTCAGAGAAGGGAGGGGTCTCTTAATATTTTAAGAACCTTCCCCGGTCCCAAAAACCCCGTCAAACAAATTTTCACGCCGATCGGTTCAGTAGTATCCGAGTCTAAAAGGTTCAGATAGACAGACAGACAGAAATTCATTTTTATATACACGGTGTTCAATAAGTTCGGATACACTTTCAAAATTTGTTAAAAAAATGAAAACATGTTTTTTTTATTTTTTGGATTTATGTTATTGAAAGCTATGTTTACAAGGAACGTTTACAACATTTCTCTTGGAATGACCCCCCCCTTTGTACTCCTTAACGAGCTTCAAACGTTTCTCGAACGCGTCGCAGGCGGCACGCACGGACTGCATGGGCATTTCGTCCCAGATTTTGAGAATTACCGTCTTGAAATGATCCAAAGTGCTGACCTTGTATTCGTTCAGCTTCGCCATCATATAGGACCAAACAAAAAAGTCGAGAGGATTCAAGTCCGGGGAGCTGGGAGGCCACAAAGTTTTGTCCAGAAAGTCGGTTAAATTGTCCCGACACCAGGCTTGAACCACATTTGCCGTATGGGCTGGTGCACCGTCCTGCTGGAACACGTAGTGCTCATCGCCGTAGAGGCTTCGGAGACTGGGGGCAACAACCTTTTCCAAAACCTCAGTTTTGTAGTACGCCGCGTTGATTTTGACGTTTTTTTCAATAAACACCAAGGGTAGCTTACCACGTTTGCATACTGCCCCCCAAACCATCACCGACGCGGCACTTTGGAACCGAGGGATGTTTATATTGGATTCAGGAATGCTGTCCCTCGATGGCGCCCACACCCGGTCATTTTGCACATTGTGCGGCTGCTGCAGCACGAACAGTTTCTCGTCCGAAAAAACAAACTCCTGACCAGCGTGCCGAGAGAGGATCCTCTTAGCTCGATCCAACCGCTTTTTGCTGGTAGCCTCCGAAACGCCATGGACCTTACGTTTTTTGTAAGGCCTGAAACCAAGGTCCTTGGTGAGTATGGTGTGAGCGGTTCCAATGGAAACGTTGAGATCTGCAGCCGTTTTCCGGATTGAGCGGTTCTTTTTGCGCCGAATTCGCTCCCTCACGATCTTGATGACCCGTGGCGTCCTCGCTGAACGCGGCCGACCGGATCTCGCACGGTCATTGGTCGAGGACGTCTCCCGGTATCGCCTGATGGTCGTGTAGACAAAGTTCCGCTTGACCCCATGCGATTTCAGCAGCCGGAATATATCGCCGGGTCGCTCACCGTTCAAAAAACGCTTAATTACGAAGTCCCGATACTCTTTCATCGCGCGTAACAAACAAACAACAACTAACAGAATGTCAACACCGCGCACATTCGGTAGCGTATGAATGAAGCTAAAGCTGACACCAATACCAATGCAGAATATGTACATGGCGCATACCTACGCAATGATGAAAACTTGTATTCGAACTTATTGAACACCGTGTATATAGACTAGCTGAACCCGGTGCGTGTGCTGCTACGCTTGCAACTAAATGAAGGAAAATTTAATATAACTGGCACGTTTATGGTTTTTTGTTCGGAATGAGTTTTTTTTTTCTTGAATAAACAGGGGTCAAACTTTTATTAAAACATGCTTTTTACCCAAGAAATACACGTTTTGTGTTTAAGTAACCTGGATAGTTCTCATTTTTGGTACAAATTTGTATTTCATTTGTATGGGAGCCCTCCCTTCCAGAGGGGGGTGGTTTCTCAAACCACCATACAATCATAGCCTTCAAAACCCCCATAAAAGAGGACGTAGAGTGCTTCGAGCAACGTGGAACAAGAGGTATCCGAAAGACCACTAGAGCCGCATCCATGGTTAAGTGGCAGAGGGAATGGAACAACTCCACCAAAGGTCGGTGGACCCACCGACTAATCCCGGAACTAACCGGGTGGGTCGGTAGGCGACACGGTGAAGTGAACTTCCACTTAACGCAGATATTGTCTGGCCACGGCTGTTTTAGACAATACCTGCATAAATATGGGCATGCACAGTCCTCCGCATGCAGTGAGTGCGCGGGAGTCGAAGAAACTGCAGAACATGTGTTTTTCGCATGTCCTCGCTTCGACGGCGTGAGATCCGGCATGATGGCCGTATGCGGTCGCGACACGACTCCGGATAACTTGGTCCAGAGGATGTGTCAAGACCGGGACGTCTGGGACGCGGTATGCGTAGCAGCCTCCCAGATCGTCCTTGATCTCCAACAAAAATGGCGAAAGGACCAAAGGCAGGTCGCAGGGACCACCTAACAACTAAAGCCCTAAGTAGTTAGACATAGTGGGTGCTTAACAAGCACAATAGCCCCCTCCCCGAAGTAATACCGAAAGGTGGTTCCGGGGAGGGACCAGGGCTAAAGGCACGGGTGGGTTTTTAGTGGGTCGAGGAGTTGGCACCCTCATCCCCACACCCTGAGTTCTTCAGGTGTCTGGTTGCAAATTTTCCATCCCGTCTAAAAAAAAAAAAAAACAAAAAAAAAAAAAAAAAAAAAAAAAAAAAAAAAAACCCCACATGCCAAATTTGGTTCCATTAGTTCTCGAGTTATGAAGACATTTGTGTCTCATTTGTATGAGAGCCCCCCTTCCTGAGAGAGTAGGGGTCTCAAACAATCATAAAAACCTTTCCCAGCCCCAAAAACCCCTTCATATAAATTTTCACGTTGGTCGGTTCAGAACTTTCCGAGTCTATAAGGGTCTGACAGACAGAAATTCATTTCTATGCACATAGAAATCTAGCCTCCAAAAAACCCCATATGCTAAAAGTGGTTTCATTTACTTGATTAGTTCTCGAGTTATGCTGAAATTTGCTTTTTATTTGTATGGGAGCTCCCCAACCCCCCCTCCTTCAAAATTAGCAGGGGTATTGAACTGCCATAGAAACATTTTTGCCTCCAAAAACCTCAACATGCCAAATTTGGTTTAATTTTCTCCATTGGCTCTCGAGTTATGCTAAAAATTATGTTTCATTTTTATGGGAGTCTCGACTTCCAAAAGGCGAAGGGGTCTCGAACCACCTTAGAAACATTTTTTGCCTTCGAAAACCTCCACAGGCCAAATTTGGTTCCATTAACTTGATATGTTCTTGAGTTATTCAGAAATTTGTGTTTCATTTGTATATGAGCCTTCCTTTCAGAAAAAGGAGGGGCTCGAGTCAACTTAGAAACATTTCTTGCCTTCAAAAACCTACACCTGCCAAATGTGGTTCCATTTACTTTATTAGTTCTCGAGTTGTGCAGAATTTTGTGTTGCATTTGTATGGAAACCCCCCTCCCGCCCCTTCCAGATGGCGGAGGAGTCTCAAATTTCCATAGAAACATTTCTCTCCTCCAAAAACCTCCACATGCCAATTTTGGTTCCATATGCTTGATTAGTTCTCGAGTTATGCAGAAACTTGTGTTTTATTTGTATGGGAGGCCCGCCCACTCCCCCTACCAGAGAGAGAGGAGGGGTCTCGAACTACCGTAGAAACATTAATTGCCTTTAAAATCCCCGCATGCCAAATTTGGTTCCATTTGCTTTATTACATCTAGAGTTATGAAGGAATTTCTGTTTCATTTGTATTGACAGCACCCCTTCTAGGAGAGGAGAGGGGTCTCAAACCACCATAGAAACATTTCACTACCATCAAAACAGTTATTGCCTCCAAAAACTTCCGCATGGTAAATTTGGGTTCCTTTGCTTGATCAGCTCTCGAGTTATGCAGAAATTTGTACTTCATTTGTATGGGAGCCTTCGCCATACAAAATTTCACGCTGATCGGTTCAGTAGTTTTCAAGCCTATGAGGTTCAGTCAGACAGACAGACAAACAGACAGACAGAAATTCATTTTTTATATATATAGATATACCTTTTAATTATGTTTTTGTTGTTGTAAACTCGCATTATTTCCTAGACGCATATTTTCGGCTGTTATCGTGCCAATATTCACCATAAAGTTAAATGCGTTTTTGATTTGGAACATTTGGATACGCTGTAAAAAAAACTCAATTTGTTTTGGATATTTTTCCCGCAACACTTGAACTTTTTTCTTAGATATTATTAACTGTTGAATGAATCAGAAGAGCAGAGAATCGAACAAAGCAGAACAACAAAAAACCAACCACGATATCACCGTGAGGTTTGACAACTGTGGCCATTTGGCCGTATGCTGGTTTTCATGGCAGCCAATAGGTTTTATGAAGGTTCTCAAATGGTCATAACATCTCTCACAAGATCGTTTTCAAAATGTTTATGGTCTTATAAAGGTTTTATTAACTTGTATTCTCACCCGTTTATAAACTAATTTCGGCATTGAAGAAGCATGAGGAGGTGTTGGTAGACAAACCAGTTTTGAATGTAGTTTTATCAACAAAGCCGGGAGGAGTGCTTAACGGCTTGAATAAAACTAAAATTGTTACATGGGATGCGAAATTAGCTGAAGTGGAGTGTGCTGACCTCTGATATTGTCGTCTCGGTCACATAAGTGAAAATGGCAGGGCCACTTTGGTACGTGAGAATCTGGCCCTAGGTGTGCAGTTCAAACCGGAGAAGATCAAGTTTTGCGACGGGTGTGAGCTGCAAAAAAAAAAACACAGCCAGGAGCCGTTCAATGGTGAAAGAGACCTGACTGTTAGAGCCCACCCACTCCGACATATGTGAACAGATCAAGCCACCGTTTTGAGGAAGGTCATTGCTAATTTGTCTCGTTCATTGGTGACCAGTCATATTTCGCTGTGGTGTACCAGCTCCGGAAAAAATCAGAGGTATTCGATAAATGTCAAGAATTTTCAGCAATGGCGACTGCTGAATTTCGAAGCCAACCGTAAACCAAGGCCGTGAGTATTTTTTCAACAATCCTTAGAGGTACTACAAAGAAAAAACGGGGTTGCGGAACGGTTCAAAAGAACCGTGATCGAAAACGTACATACTATGCTAATAGGATCGAATGCGCCCTAGTGGATGAAGTCCAATCGTCAATCGAAGTCCAACCTCTGCGATACCAAGGAACGTTACACCTGCTGAAATATGGTATGGAAGGAAGCCAAGTTTGGAGAAGGTACGTGTCTTTGGTTGTCTTCGTTTGCATGGGTGCCGAATCAACACAGAAAGGAGCTCGACGCGAAGAGTAACCAGTTGTTCATTATCGGAAACGCATCTTCTTGTTACCGGCTTTGAGACAAGGATGCCAAGCAAATCGTAATTGCTCGTGAAGTCAAGTTCAACGAGCAATGCTTTCCGCTGATGAAATCAGTACTCGTGACGATCCTGGCCTGTTGTACCAGGTTGTGCAAGACGAACTCAACTACATGCAGGTCAACGATATATTGAAGCTGATGACGTATCCAGTCAGTGTGAAGCCCTTAAAAACAAAATGGGTGCTCTGGCTCAAACTGGACGACAGATTCGACATAAGGTGGTCAAGCTGTTCCTGTAGCGTCCTGGAATCGATTTTTAGAATACGTTCGCACCCATCGCCAAACTGTCTACAGTTCGTGTGGTGTTGGCCGTTGTTGCCAATCGAGGTTTCCACATGGTAGTACCTCAAGACGTGAATGAAGTTTACCTAGTGATCTATGTAGACGACCTAATGATAGTCGGAAGTAACATCCGAACAATCGAGAAGTTGAAATGCCATCTTTCTGATGAGTTTGAGGTGACCGATTGTGAACCAACAAAGTTTTTCTTGGGGATGCGAGTGGAGTACGACTGGAATCATGGTGAACTAAAGCTGTCACAGTAGGCAGCTGTTACTAAAATTCTGAAGAAATTTGGCATGATTAATTGCAATCCCGCGAAGCGTTCAATGCAGAAAGGACTTCAGCGGATCAGTGAAGGAAGTCGTACCACGCAGCCATTCCGGGATTCACTGTGCGTGCGGCCTGACCTGTGCTACCCTGTTGCCTACATGGGAAGGTTCCAGCCGTCACCAACAGAGAACCACTGGCAAACACTGAATCGTGTTATGAGATACCTCAAGGGAACAGCTACCATGAGACTCCTCTTCAAGAGAAATGAAGACACCAGACCACTCGTAGGATGCGACCAATCCAACTGGGCATCCGATACAGAAGATCGCAAGTCGGTGACGGGCTTCCTGTTCAAGGTTTACGGAACAACGGTTTGTTGGGAAAGTTGCAAGCAGTCAACAGTTTCAATGTGCTCAATCTAAGCTGAGTATGTAGCTCTAGCCCCAGCAGCACACTTGTTACAAATTAGTCAATTCAACATATATGACACTCAATTAGATTACAGTAAAGAGCTGCAACAATGTTTGATGGCTATGTGTTGCTTGGGAAGTGCTACTCTGTCCGAAAGAATCTGGTTGGCTGGACTTCTGAAAGACCTCAACTGCAAGGCACCGTCAGGGCTGCCGGGACCATCACGATAGAACCAATTGCCACCACCGAGCAGCAAGCCAATATTTTTACAAAAGTATTAGATGCTACCCGATTCCAATACCTCAGGACCAAGATCGGAGTCAGCGATTGAGAGGGGGTGTTACTAATCATTGAAGCAACTGAAGTTTCATTTATTTTGCTCATTCCTAACTCAACCGTCATTCTCATCACACGTTTTATAAAAACAATTAAAACTACTCAAGCTCTGTTCCTATTTTATGGCTCTCAAGAAGTACGGACTTCAATACTACGTTAAGGGCAGTTTAGCTTTCTGTAGGTTCTGAGAGAAATACGTGCCTTAGCGTGCTGAACCATTCCGAATGGTGCTCCTCGTTTTATCGCACAAGTCATTTTGTTCAAATCTGGTTTAAGCGGACAAAGTTTCCGGCCACAACCTGGTTGACCCTGCAAAGTATTGTTTGACATAAAAAACGATACGGTCCCTAGCTAGTGAAATTCGTATTTTGCTTCAAATCTTTGCTTAAATGAGGCTATTTAAGAAAATATTGAGATCAGCCTACAATACTTTTTTGATAAGGTAAAAATGCTGACACAGTTTTCAAAATTGACTCACGCTAATGTACCAAAATCTGGGATTCGCAATATCTTTTTTGTCCATCTAATTGTGGAGCTAGTATGACAAGCTAAATCTGCGACATGAATCACTTTCCCGTTGTATGGGCCGCATTATTGCAACCATAATGCTAATACCTTCCCACGAATGGGCGAACCAGATTACCAAGCAAGAGCACCTTTTCAATTGCGGATCAAAGTGGACACCCCTTTCAACCTTTCAGTCTTGTCGACTTACCTGCACTGCTGCTGCTTTCGATGCTGGCTCGTACTGATGATAAACGACCGACATACAAAATATTTGTTTTTAAAAGACTGAAATTACATGTTGAGCCTAATGGATACACATCAATACCAGAGTCTGATTCGAAGACCAGTGACCGCCCTCCCGGGGGCTTTATTCACAGAATGCAGTTCAGCTAAGCTAAGCCAGCGGCAACGATTTGTGATCGGGATGCAACCGCAATCACTCCGAGCAAGAAAATCTACACACTTTGCGCCCATCAACTGTAAAGCTGGTTGGTCGACCAAAGTAGGAGGAAGAAGAGGAGATAAATATGCTTTTGATTTCATGAAAAATGATTTGGCACGGGTGAATTATTGTCCCAGATGATACTATGGGCACCATATTAGACTAGAAGTTGGATGTGCTTTTGTAGAAGACACGAGTTGTCGGCGTTTACATACTAATACAAAGTCACGCAATGGTCTTGAGATCGCTTGAGTGACTTGAGTGAAATGAAATTATAACATTACGTAAGTCGGTTATTAAATAGTTGTCTAGAATAGGTACCTTATTACGTTGGGCCAATGTTTTGCCTACATGTGATAGGATTCTCCTTTTATAAAGATCTTGTCTACTGTGGTCCTTGAGTAGTAGGCACTGAAGAAATATGCATTTAGTGGACGAAATAGGCCTGTCTGTCATACGATAAGCAATTGTAACGGAATAAAACTCTAAAGCTCTTCTAATAATTCATTGTCGAGAAACATTTTGCAGTAAATTCATAAGAAATCGACATTCTGCGTCACAGCCAGCCAGAGCCTATCCAAATCCAGGGGAAAATCAATGCGCAATGTTCGAAACCTCGTTTTGTTTTCTTCCTTCGTTCATTTGTCAACTGTTTCCCTACCCTCTTCAAATAAATGACGATCGCTTACGTCATGGCGTCGATACCATTCTGACACTTTGTCAGATAAGCCGTTTCGTATCCATTAACCGCAGTACAAATCCGAAGCACTCCACTTTAAGGGCAATTTATAACGCACAGCATCGAAAATAAAAACACTTTTCTTCACTTTCCAACTGCCCCTTGGAAGTCAAAATATTACATCGAAAGATAAGATAACTCCGTTCGGAGCAAAAGATTCAAAGCCAAAAAGATGCGATGCCGATCAATCCGTACTAAGCTCGCAATAGCAGGGGTCTTCCGATATGGTCAAGTATTTCTAGAAAAACCAAAACGACAACAGTTTGGGTGCCCCTTGTTTTATTCGAGCCGTCAGTGTGACTGATGGACCGTTTTTGTTTCTTATGGTTCTCGTCGATCGGGCTCGTGGCACATGCGGAACGGGCACCTTCGGCTAACCTAGAGATGATTTATTATGGTTTAAATTAAATAAATAAAATAAATATGTGTTTTGATTACCTTCCGATATGGATCGTCGAACGAACGTGTGAAGGTGTCAAAATGCGCCAGCTCCGTTTAGCTCTTCCAAGACCCCACCGTCGTGTTGTGCCAAGCCACGAATTTGTGTGCGTACGAGCTGAGCTGTTGCAGCAACCGTAAGCCGTATAGATTAAGATAAATGGGAGCGAATTGGTTGGTCCTGTTTTCGGGCAACTGATGATTTGAAATCATTAACATTTTTGAAATGCAAAGCCAGGCTAGAGAAAAGAAAGGGGGTGTTGTCTAACGCGTGCTCAGTTGCGGTCGCCGTTTGCCGTCTCGTACAGATTGTAACAAATGACCACTATCAGGGGCGATCAAGTGCAGAGTGACAACGAAAAATGATGCTCACGAGTTTGGAATTTTGATCAAATGTCATGCCGTTGGAGAACCATGGCTGCGGAGAAGAAGGCTGTGGATTAGCATTATTTTGGAAATAGAACATCGATTCTTTAATTCAGGTCATTTTGAAATACACGAAACTGCAGCAGATTTTGAACGAATAGGGGCTCCTGAGGTATTATTCACTGGTGAGGTAAAACGCACCCAATTTGATGTTCTAGGAGAACTGCCCTCTATGCAGCTATTCCATAAAGAAATAATATACGATCTCGCAGAATTACATGAGAATTGGTACTTTTGTTCTGCATCTAAAATATAGACCTGTGTTTTTTTTCTATTCGCTTTAGAGTGGTCCGAAAAATTGACTGCCTTTTTTAAAACGGAATTTTTTCAAAAATTTATAAACTGAGAATGATTGGGGCCGTTCTATCAACTAAATACGCAAATAAAAGGTATAAAAAAATATTTTTGAATAAAACTTAAGAATACAGATTAATTGCGCTATTCATTTAAAAAAAATGATTCTATTTATTTTTAAGGTTTTCATGGTCTCGAGTTCAGAGAGTTTGCTCGTTTTATATTTTTTCTTGAATGTTTAGGTCTTTTTACATTACATTAAATATTGGCGATCCTACCACGCGTTTCCATTAGTCAAAGTAACTTAACAACCATGCGTCCCCATCAATCTAAAGGGCTTTTTATAAGTTCATTTGGCTTTTTTTTTTAGCTAAAGGATGAGTCATAAACCACGTGTGCTCATATATGGGATTTTCAGATCCCCCCCCACCCCCTATGTGGTTCTTTGTCCATACATGTTTTTAAATTTATATGGAGCATGTATTCTAATCAACTCCTTCTCCCTTTGCTCCTACCAAAAAGACAACGTGGTTTATGGACAGTGCGCAATGTTTTTGCTTAGCTGATTTATCTCTCAATTCAATTACTCCAAGCTTTTTTGTGACTACCTAACGGCCTATTCCTTAGCTCTAAACTAACTTATGAAAATTACTTTAGATTGATGGGGACGCATGGTTGGTAATTTAATTTTAATAATGAAAACACGTGGTTGGATAGTGATGATGATGAACATGTAACACTACCATCTATTGTAGCAAGGTAACTTTCCAAAGCAGTGCAATAACACTAGTCTACAAAATAAATCAAAAGTGATGAACTTTATAATTCGACTAATGAGGGATTCCATCCAGAATGTGCCGGAAATCCCAAAAATCATACCCGATCATCATTGATTTGGATGAAACTTGGCACATGAGTTCGGTACGTTGGAAAAAAAAAATTCCACTGGTGTTAAGATAATTTGGGTTCAAGAGTAACTTTTGAGATGGGCGTATGTGTTTTTTCCAACATTTTACTTGAAAAATCGTAGTTCAAAAACCATTACATTTAAAGAAAAACTTTATATAAGGGAATTGTAGGGAACTAAAAAAACTTTCTTAAAAAAATATACACAGAAAAAAAAATTTTTTTTCATCAAGAAAAATCAAAAATAATTACTAAAAATAAAATATCTAAAAAAAAATATTTTTAATATTTTTTTAATTTGTTGTATGGAAATTTGAGGAAAAAAGACACGTTCTAAAAAAAACTCTAGGATGGACGCTCTTATAATAAAAAAGTTTTTCAAATAGCGAACCTTGGTGTATATTTCAAATTTTGGTTATTCATTCTTATAAATAAATTTTGATGTTACAATATGGTTTTGGAGATCATTACAAACAATAATGATAATAATGATAAACCACGTAAACGCAACCGTTTTCAAGATATTTCTGATTTTCTTTCAATAAAATTTCAAAACCTCAAAAAATACGCCCTTTTCATAAATTACTCGTGATATTAAAACAACAATAGCTAACGATTGTTTCTCTTGTGTTTTTAGCCTTTTTAAAACACATGCATGTGCCTCTTACTTACTCTTAACAGCTCGTCGATTGAAAGAGCTTCACTTAAAGTTATAAGACAAAAATAATGAATTATGGTTGGATTTATATTTATATATACCATTTATTAGTCTCGGTCATTGATAATATTACATAAACATTATATAAACTATTGATTGCTTTTATATATATTATGAATCCTGCCTTCTTCGTCATTCGTTTTCTGAAATTGGAACGAATGAGTGGTACTTTTGTGTACCTGCAATCGTTTTAGTCTGTCGGTAGATTTCATTCCATTCTGCTACCCCCTGTTCATACTCTTCATGTGATACATAACAAAACGACATTTTTGTTAAACAATCATCACTTTTTTGGTTCGCCCATTCGAATAACTCTAATGCACTTTTTATAGGGTGTTCATGTTGTACAGCAAGGCTTGCATATCTTGCCATTCGTTTTAATGTACCACCAATTGCATCGCAAGGTCCCTTACCGTGGGATGTTGCGAAAAAATGCCATTCAGCATCAATATTGTATTTCTTTTTAAACTTACAAAGGCTTGCAAAGTTCTTCCTATTTTTATATTGGGATGCTGCCCCGTCAGACATAAACGTAGCTTTCTTTACTTTAATTTTTGTTTGCAAAAAGCTTATTAGTTTTGAAATAAACACCTGCACCGCAATCGTATCATGTTTCAACACTTCTGAGATAACAATGAAACTGATATTTTTAAGTATTCCAGATTCCGTGTAATAAATGACAAAAGGGTGAATAGTGGCTTGCTCATTACTCCAATAACTACTTTGAACAGCATCTTGAAAAACAAATGAATAATTTTCAGAAAAATCACAAATTATTATTACTGCGCCGTCTTTAAGACAACTTTTATAATCTCTCAAGAAACTAGACTGCTGAGATTTGACAAAATCGTGGGATACTAATTGTTCCAACTTTTCACAAAAATAAGCAATAAATTCATCAATTGGTTTAACAAGTGTCTCTAAACTACATCTATCAGTTGAAATCCATTGCTCAAAAGATATTTCAACTAAACCACGTTTTTCTAATTTGTCTGTTAAACTACTCTCAAAATCTGAAAAGCCTGGACATCGTTTGCATTCACGGAGGTAACATTTTTTAGTTCTAGTTGATGAGCTACATAATATTTCTTCAAAACACAATTTATAATCATTCTCGAATGAATATTTTCTAAGACCATGAAGCATCAAGTTAATGTTCTCATGAATGGTGCAAACACAAATGTTATGAGAACCTGTGCTGCCAAGTAATTTGCAATGCTTTGGTCTTAGTGCTGCAAAAGAGCTAAACCCAACAGCATTTTGATGCATCTCTTGAAATTTAATGAAAGCTTCTCTTAATGAACAAACTAAAAGGCGCTTTTGAATATGAACCCTCTTACCTTCACTCCTCACTGAAACGTAGTCGTTCATACCAGGGGTTGCTCGTGTAATCTCATCACTGTCGTAAAATTGCAAAATTTGGTTTTTTATTTCCGGGTTCAGACCGTGTCCCAGCTTTTCGTTAGGGGCAGCTAAAACACCTTCGTGCTTTGCAAGGAATTTAGCTTGTGATACGATGTACTTGTTTGTTATTCCAAATTCTGCCATTACTCTTTGATTTGTCCAAGATTGTGGTAAAACCGAAAGTATCCTTACTTGATCGTCCCTCGAAGTTTCTGGATCAGCATACCGGTCCTTTAGCTGCGCGATTATTTCGTCATATTCGGCTGCTTTCACTTTCAATTGTTCCAGGTCATCCTCCTCCGCTTGATCCCCAAATATGTGTGTCCGAATGCCGTTTGAAACATCTTTGAACTTTTTGCGGGCATAATTTACGTTCAGGAACTTTTTAGCCGATATTGGCGAAACGTTGATTCCAGCTACGCCCTTGTTAAATAGCTCAATATTATGGCGCCTTGAATAATCTTGCACACTGCTATCAGATGGCACTGACATTAATGATATTGCCGATGGCGTTTCCTCGAGACCATACAAGTCTACTTGCCGTGATGTAGATGGTTGTGGATCCATAATGTTAGTAATTGATGGTTTCTCACTAGGCTCCGAAATTGCAGCATGGGATTGTTCCGTTCTATTTAAATGCAAACGACAATTATCACAAATCATCAAAGAAGTGTCCAAATGTGTTTTGCCCATAAACTTGAGTTTTTTGACATTTTGTTCGGTTAATTTACGAAGGTTTTTTGAGCACCGTTTAGTGGGAAACGGCATACAACACTTCTTCATGTTAAACTCCATTTTCAGTTCACTCAGATAGATTTTACTGATGAATGCGACTATGTATGAGCATATATATTGGCTGTGGTACCTTTGGAAATGCAGGTATAAAACATCTCTGGTAGTTTACAGGCAGCGTACATTAGCTGTTTTTTTTTATGAGAAGATATACCTGACATACGTTATAGCTGCTATTTGTCTACCTACCTTAAACAATATGTGTTACTTTCATCGCTACATCACCGAACTGTTCGGAGTGTAGTTTTCACACACTACACCCGACCTCTAACATCGTTGGAGCTTGGCAAAATAGTCAGCAGTTCGATTTAGGGGAGGATGGTACAAAAGGTACCGTTTAAGCAACATCGTGAATTACTAGTGAATGGAAGCTGAAATTTATGAACAAGTTATTTGATATGGCGCATTACTATGTTTTCGTTGTAGATCAAATGTAATTTATATTCAAAACGATGATTTTTCGTGATTTTTTAAACCTTTTCCAATTTGATACCAAGACGACACCGGGGTAAAACGCCTGTTTCATTGCTCAATATGCACCCCAAAATTGGGGTAAGACGCACCACAGCACTGGTATATGATGCACCACAATATTGGGATAGCATGCACCGCTTGTAAAAGGTAAACACACGGCTATAATAAGTTACTCAGAGTTGTAAAGTGAGGAGGTTGCAACATCTCGCCACATCTTTTTAGCTCAAGCAACCAATGGGTATGGAATAAAGATAGCAAAACGTTGCGATATGTTGCCAACTCCTCATTATATACACGCTTAAAAAAAAGTACCCAATAGAGCATTTAAGTGTGGGAAGCCAACTTTGGGTATAATTATGTTTACCTACCATTGGGTTCAAATTACATACGTTTGGGTAGAATTTTACCATAAGTAAATTATTTATATTCAGCGGTAGATTAACATGATTATACCCAAAGTTGGTTTCCTACACTCAACTGCTCCACTGGGTACTTTTTTCTAAGCGTGTAGACGTATATAACGCCACGGTGCGTTCTGCCCCAGATTTAGTCTTGCATAGTTTTGTCTAAATATTCTGAAAATATGTAGAATTATAGTGAAGTTTTCATACTATCTTGAAGTTTTTGTTGTCAGCAATACATGTGAAGTGAATTTATTACTAACCATGGATGTTAACGCATGGTAAAAGCTTATTTTAAGAACACTATTATTTACATGTGAAGTACAGTCATGAAGATTTATTCAATTTTGATCATGTGTTGGTGTATTTAGTGCCTTATTGTACTACAAAATTATGAGTTATGCTGTTTTATGTAAACATTGATAAAGTATCATTCCATTAAAACTAGAGTTTTGAAGAATTGAGCACATTTATTGAGTGGGTCGTTCTACCTCACCAGTGCATTTTGTACTGTTCTCCCCTAGCGCGTTTACAACAACAAACACAAAATAAAAACAAATATAGTAAACAAAGTTATCTAAAAGAATGTAGAAATTGGTCTCCGATATACAGTTCATTTGCATTACATTTAAAATTTGGTGCATTTACTTCTCCACATTTTATCAATATGGCTATTGGAAAAAAAAATCACAATTTTTTTTTTTTTTTTTTTTTATTAAAAAAAAGACCGTGCAATTTCGTAGTTGCTACTCCCTTACTGACAGAACTAGTGTAATTGCACAGAGAACCACATAGATGGAGCTTAGGAGTAGCTTTACATCTTCAATGTACAAGTTCACTAATTCTATTTATAGATCAGTACCGGCGCCGGCCACGTCCTCACGGTCTTTTGGGGAGGGGGAAGGATGATTAGTTTGACAATCGTTGTTATTAGAGACCGTGAACACCACTGCATCTCTACAATTGCCAAGGGAAGGATAGTTGTGTTAGTGAGGTAGGTTATTTTTAGATCATGGATGCACTGTGGTAAGTGATGCGATCAATGAAAGAAAGCGCAGTAGACTGCTTTTTATTTTAAATCTAGTGGTGATAGATAGAGGCAAGTGAAAAATGGCAAGGAAGGGGACGGGCCTGGGATTGAACTCCCGACAATCTGCTCAGTAAGCAGAACGGGTAACCACTGAGCTACCCAACCGCGTCTATTGGAAAAAAAAAAAAAAAAAAAAAAAAAAAAAAAAAAAAAAAAAAATCACAATTCTGCCATAAACCCAAGTTATCTTCGCAATGACTACTTTAAAACCAGTTCTTTGGTGGCTTTCCTCAATGCCAATTTGCCGCCTCATGCATTTACTGGGGGCAAAATGGTTTTAAAATGCTTTTTCAACTGACCATAATAAGATAATATGAATTAGTCCTAAAACAGCATTTCAAAACAGCATATTATGAGTTCATAAAGTCGAACTAAAACCTTTGATAGGAGTAAAAGGAATTTGAAAAAAAAAACGAGGTTTGAAAAACAGCATATTATGAGTTCATAAAGTCGAACTAAAACCTTTGATAGGAGTAAAAGGAATTTGAGAAAAACGAGGTTTTAAGATCGTTTTAAAGTTTTAAACAAACCTGACCTGACCTCATAAACCTGACTAAAATATGAAACCTATTGGCACCTCTTGGTGTCATAATAAAACCAAATTGATTTCTAGTGGCTTCGATAAAACCTTAATAAAACTTAATAAAGCTGGATGGTTTTGGCAATGTTACATGGGTAAGCTTGAGGTCAATTAGATCTTGTATGAGTGCAGACGCAGATTTCACCAGGTTGAAGTCTGCGAGAGGTCGAGTTCTTGTGCGTGGCGTGGAATTGACTGCCGCGGGTTCTCCTGCACACTTTCGCTTACTGTGGCAATATTCTTGGCAGACTATGCGTTCCGCTGTACCGATTTCACAGAATCAGGTTTCTCGAATTTGTTTACCACATTGCAAATAGTCTTTTAGGTAGGACGATTATTGCCGCCGTAAAATGGGCGAAGCGCTCGGAATGTTGCTCGCAAAGAACACTTATTTTGATTTTATTTTATCATTTGCACGTATTGTTGGGCGCTATAACTCTCCATGGTAATTTGACAAAACACACTGAATAAAGTACACCTGTAGCTTCAACAATATGGCCACAGTCTACTGTCAAAGTTAGGAAATCCTTATTGGAAAACCTTTCACTAATAGGGTAGAGTACTGCTTCGTCGTAAACGCCTATTTCTGTTTTATCGAGCAGAATACATCAATTATATCAATGGATCAATTATGTGCATAAAAAACATTACGTTTAATCCAATGCATTGGTGGAGCAATTGAAGAGCAAGTCAATTCAAAGCCTAGAGTTAGGGAAAGGTAATGGTTGAACAAAGGGTGAGGAAATAGTTATTGCGACACTTTAGATTGATTGGGATCGAGTTCAGTATATGTATTTATTTCAGCTTACATACGTTAGTTAAATTTAAAAACGAATGAGTATAATTCTCGATATCTGCGGTAGCCACGCTCCACCCGAGCCTGTACAATCGTTGCCAGTATGTTTTTCTCAGTTTTTTTTTGTATTCATTTCACTACACTTCAATTAGCTTTCGTACAGTGAATAAATCTTACTTTCACCCCAATTCACTTTCTGTCAACCGTGAGTAAGCTTAAATTCATTTGCGATCTAGCCACCGTCGAAAGCGTTTCAATTGGAAGTCAGGCGTGCTTTAAACGACGTGGTGAACGACCGTGAATCAACTTCGTTGAAGTTGAAATTGAATCAACTTCGTTGAAATTGACCGAATTAGTCGCATACCATTCCTTTACGGGGTTGGACAAGTGGCATGAAGCCAAATCTGACCATAACAACGGTTTTTGATCGTGCTGTCTGAGAGGTGCTCAGTTTTGTAAATATCTCCGTTTATGGTGTCTTTGGTCACGAATGGTTCATTCCATTTGCCAGAAGGGCACATGATCTGCCAAATCAGATACTTCGAAGCGAATTTTGACAGCTCCTTCCGTTCGGAACAGTCATCCACAGCAAACATGCTGTAGCCCGTGAAATATTCCTGTCCCAGCTCATCATCAATAACACAGCTACGGGTAGAGATTCCAGGCACGCGTTTTGGGTCAGATTCCACGTGAATTCCGCAATCAATGGTCCCTCACCTTTTGTGTTGTTCCCGGTTTTCGTCCAGCTTATGGCTCGTGGTCCACTGTTATCCGTTCCTGGAACCTTTGCACGACTTTTGAGACGGTCGAATGATATATATTCATCTTTATTTTCCCAAGGCGCAATGCGACAACCCAGCATTTTGCATGTTGGTTGTATAATCTTCTTTCGGGAACTGTTTGCTGATTTTCTTCAATCTCATCCGAAATCTCACTGACAGTTGCACAAATGAGCGGAAATAAACATTTCGTTAATTTTGGTTAAGTATGAAACAAGTTTCGCAAGTTTTAATGTGTTGCCATAATTATCGATTCACCCTCTAGTACATGCGGACCGCTTGAAAGCCAAATAAGAAGAATAGATTATGGACGGTAAATAGCTTTTGAGCCGACAAATATGGTCCACAATAATATATGTAATAATGGAGTTATATAAGTCTTTTACTTACTTCAGCTGGACATACTTCTCTGTTAGTGAAGCTGAAATTTCTATTCAGTTCGCAGCATTTACTATACCTCGTGCTACGACAGAAAAGGGGCCAACCCTGAGGACTGACTCTCCCTTTGGTTTGTAACGGCGAAACAAACTTAAATGTGGCTCTGTTTCTTAATTTGTTAGTTTCTAGAATACTTTGTAACTCTGTATATTCTTCAATACACTCTACACGAAAAATCTATTTGTAGCCGCTTCATTCCGCTCGATTAAGAGAATTGACCAAAACGGATGCTCCCTCCTCTACTGTTACGCGAGATATTAATGCTACACTCCGTTTCATAACAATAGAACCACTCAAAAATCGTTTGCTTTTTATTGAGAGTGTATTATTCATCATTTCGTAATGACCGTGTAGGAGAGCTGACTAACACCACTACACATCTGCATCAAAAAACACTGTTTAAGAATAGCAAATTTAGAAAATTTGCTGTTTCACAACTATAGAACCAATACCTGTATAAAGCCATTCGCTTCAACTGCAGCTCAGTTTTCTTTCACCAATTAACGTGTTATGACGTGTTTTGTATAAGCTCTAAAATGCCGCGTGGAACTTAATTGTCAGAGCAAGAAAAAGGGAAGATTTTGGCTTATCGTGAACGTGATATCAGTATTCGCGAAATCGCTCGGCGTTTGAACAGATCTCATCACGATTTTTATTTTTTTATTTTTCGTAAAATCCTGATGGATATGGAAAAAATAAGAAAGGTGGACCCAAGAAAAAGTTGTCAAAAAGATGTCAACGCAGAATAATCAACGCTGCAAACAACTCACTCAAAGGTCTGAACCAGATAAAAGCTGACCTTATGCTTGACGTTTCGCGTTCAACAGTCTACCGAACTTTAAAAGAGTCTCCAAACATTCGGCGAGCACCACGACTTTTGTCCCGTCATAGAGCAAACTGACTTGAATTTGCCCTTGCCAACATGCGTAGAGGTTGGAGTAAAGTGTATAATTATGTTGGTACCTGTTTGATTTTTTTTTTAAAAGTAGTTTAACGTTTAGGTTATCTTTAGTGATGAAAAGAAATTTAATCTCGATGGACCAGACAGAATCTTTTCGTACTGGAGGGATTTACGGTAAGAGTTACGTTACTTTTCATCTCGCTACTTTGGAGGGGGCAGTTTGATGATTTGGTGGGTATTTTTTCAACACGGAGTGGTTCAGATTACTTTTCCGTCAACAAGAATGAACAGCCAGGAGCACATCGAGATGTTTCAAAACCATTTGCTACCATTCTTGCAGCAAAACCATTGTGGTGATTGGGTATTCCAACAAGATAACGCATCAGTTCATAAAAGCCGAGTGACCATGACGTGGTTATCTGAACATAAAATCCAAATTATCCAGTGACCAGCTTGTTCTCCAGATCAGAATCCGATCGAAAACTTGTGAGGACTGATGGTACGTACAGTGTATACAGACAACAAGCAGTATGGGAATGTTCAAGAGCTAAAAGGAGCAATCCAACAAACATCGGTGTTGAATTAGAGCTTGTGCAAACAAATTGAAACTTATTTATTTATTTATTTGTCGTCAATCAATAGTAGACCGTTTTGTTACAATAGTGCTTACATTTTATGTTTCACTTATATATACAGTACGCCTTAGGAAACTAACACATCAGATTTGCATTTTTAATGTTTTGAATCGTTCGTCATTATCTAATTGAATTGAAGTATTGTTTTAGTTTTGTTTTGGTCATAGTAAAGTCTACATTTTCTCCATGCTTATTGTAAGTTGCCATCATCTGATTCAGAGGTACAAATTTGGCGTAATTTGTACGATGATGGCTTGTAATAAATATATTTCTATTTCGTAGTTGCCGCGACGGTATGTAAAAATTAAGTTTTGACAAAAGTTCTGCTGAATCAACGCGTTGCGAAACAATGTCATTTACGAATGATACTAATGCAAATTCACGGCGCTCTTTTAATGATTGGATGCTGATGAGCATGCAGCGGGCTTCATAAGATGGAAGCGGAAACCTTGTCCAACCTAATTTACGAAGTGCATACAGTAAAAATTGCTTCTGTACCGATTCTAGTCGTTCTTCATGGGTGACTGAAAATGGTGACCAAACCACGCTACAATATTCCAGTATTGACCTCACATATGCATTTTACAATGTTTTTATTGTGTACGGATCACGAAAATTGTAACAAAAACGTTTTATACATCCAAGCATATTATTTGCTCTGTTGATGATAGTATTGTAATGCTCAATGAAAGTTAGTTTCGAGTCCAAGATAACTCCTAAATCCCTTGTTCTTTTACATTTCTCAACTGGCTGATTCCCTAGATTGATAGTTATGTCTGGGGTGTTTCGTTTCCTACTAAAAGCTATCGAATTACATTTCTTTACGTTCAGCTGTAAAAGACTTTTGTTGCACCAAATATAGAAATCATTTATTTCTTTCTGGAATGACATGATATCTTCTTTGTTTCTTATTTCTAAAAATAGTTTCATGTCATCAGCGTAAATAAGAAATTTAATGTTTTTGAGAATAAAGGAAATGTCATTTACATACAAAATGAATAAAAGAGGACCTAAGTGAGAGCCTTGGGGGACTCCAGAAGTGGCCTTAATAGGATTTGATTTCTTCCCTTTGAATCTAACTATTTGTTGACGGTTAGTAAGATAGGATTCGAGCCATCGGAGGATTCCTGCCTCAATTCCCATTTTTCGCAATTTGAATAGAAGCATGGGTATGTCAATGCGATCAAAAGCCTTGCTGAAGTCTGTATAAAGAGCTTCTACATGGTTGCCATTGTCCATTGCTATCAGTGAGTAGTTGACGAATTCCAATAAATTTGTGCTAGTTGATCGTCCTTTGAAGAATCCATGTTGCTTATTAGTCAGTCTGTTTTTGATTTGAGAAAACAATTTTTCATTGATAATTGCTTCAAAAAGTTTAGGAATGCAGGAAATAATGGCAATTCCACGATAGTTACAAATGTCCGATTTTTTTCCACTTTTAAAAATAGGTACTAGATAGGAACTTTTCCAAAGTTTGGGGAAGATCCCAGATTCCAGTGACATATTAAAAAGCCAAAATAAAGGTGCTGTAAGTTCTAATGCTAAGTTCTTCATAAATACGGGTGGTATTCCATCAGGGCCAGAACCTTTGGAAACGTCTAATTTATTCAAACCTTCCAAGATGTCTTGAAATTTGACTTGACTAACTCCAATGTCCCTTGAAAATTCTGGGAAGAAATTGAAATATTCATAATCGCGATCTTCTTCATCAAACGTGGTATAGATTTCTTGGAAGAATGTTGCAAATAGATTGCAAATTTCTTCCGCGTTATCACCAACATTTGAGTTAAGATGCATTCTAGATGGGAAATTGTCAGATTTCAGCTTAGTTTTAACATAATTGAAGAATTTTTTTGGACAAGACTTAATTTCAAGTTCGGTTTTTGAATTATGCTCATCATATGCATTACTAATAGCAAGATTCAGTTCATCGCAAACCTTCAAATAGTATGTCAGATTATTACTGTTACCATCTCTTTTATACATTTTGTGGGCCTTTTGCTTCCGATTTTTAAAATTTTTTATTTCTTTATTATACCAAACTGGGTGGTTCGAATTACCTTGTCGCCTAATTTTTTTGAGTGGTACTTGTTCAACTACTATTTCAAACAATAATTTATAGAAAACCTCAACAGAAGTTTCAACATTTGCTTCATTCTTAAAGATCGTTTGCCAATCAATTCCGTTAAGTTTGTGTCTTATGATATCATAATTTGCTAAATGATATTGAAAGACCTCTTCATATTCATAGTCGTTGGGTTTTTCGTATTCATGAACAAATAAGGAAAACTCAATTGCTGTGTGAAAAGCTTCATTTTTCCATAATGGAAAAATAGATTTACTTACACAGAAGTCTTCCTGAATATTTGTCAATAAAAAATCTAAATAGCAATTTTGTTGGTTTTTTACATGGTTAATTTGATTGAGCCCCAAGCCTGCAGTTTTGTCGAAAATAAGCTGCAATGTTTCATTCTCCCCAACGACTGGTAGTAAGATGCACTCGTTTTCATTGTCTAGAATGAAGTCAGCACTACGTTGATTAAAATCACCGTATATGTGAACTTTCACTTCTGGGGAAAGTTCAGACATAATTTCATCAGCAGTTTGAAAAAAATGGTCATATGCTTCTTTGCGAGCGTTATTTGGGGGAAAATACACTGTGGCAAATACATGTATTTCACCTGCCATGTGTACTTTCACCCATACATGTTCGAATTCCTTAACTGTAGATGTATCAATGATTTCTGAATTAAATTTGGTAGAAATAGCTATTAAAACACCCCCACCTGACTTCTTTTCAGAAATTTCCAAATTGCGGTCATTTCTAAAAACATTATAAGAATGTCCGAAGACTTCTTCACTCCTAACGCTTTGATCCCAACTGGTTTCAGTTCCCATTATTATTGGGAATGAGCAACCCAAAATTTTATTATGAATTTCTTGAATTTTTACCGCACTTTTCATACGGTTAAAATTTTGGCAATAAACTATTATTTCGGTACTTAATTGTGTTTTAGGTGGAAGCGTTTGCAGATTCGAGTTAGTCGATAAATTAAAATTATTAAAACTAATTACCCCTCTCTGATCTAGAGATGTCGTCAAGTTCTCGTTATCGTCGTGCGCTTCAAAATCATTATCCTCCTCTAAGGGTTTCGTCATTACCGATGAAAACTCGAATGCCCATGCGAGCATGAACATGACTCACATGGTGCTGCTGAAAAACTCGCCGGAGCCAGCCAGTTGGGTGAGTGTGCAGGAGCTATGCGTGAAGATTCATCAGATGCCGGGTAAGGGTGTAGGATTTCGCCTCGTTGAAATTGTATAGGTTGATAGTTAGGTGGCGGCCTGGAAAAACGACACTTCGCTGCCGCTAGTAGGTCTCGATCATGTGGTAGTGGATTGTGTGGATAGCCGATGGTGTTGAGATTATTGTTGTTGTTGCATTTATTGTAGAAAACAGTTGAGTGTGTACGGTTGCTATTGTTGATGTTGTTGCTGTTGTTGTTGTTGTTGTTGTTGTTGTTGTTGTTGTTGTTGCTGTTGTTGTTGTTGCTGTTGCTGTTGTTGTTGTTGTTGTTGTTGTTGTTGTTGTTGTTGTTGTTGTTGTTGTTGTTGTTGTTGTTGTTGTTGTTGTTGTTGTTGTTGTTACTGCTATTTTTTGCTAGGTTTGCTAGATACTGTTTCTGCTTCTTTTTAGCCTTTTCAGCCAATTTCTGCTGATTCAAACGACGCAATTTTCGAGCATCATATTCACTCCAATCCGCTTTCCAAACCTTCCTCATTCCCAAAAGTCGCCAACCTGAGTCGTCGGTGTCGTGTTTGTTGTTATGATTCAATTCTTTTGCCAGGCTGGGATTGGAATTGAGTGACGGAGTTAAATGTGCATTGGTGTGTGCTTCCCCATGTCTTGGTATTGCGTTTATGTTCGCAGTCAGTGCTTTTAGCTCGTCCAAGATATCGAGCTCTAGCATAGAGTTGCTTTGCATATTAAAACTGGCTGCCGTTTCTATGCTCAGCTGATTGAGCTGACTTATCTCATTGTTGATATTTAGCAGCTCCTTTTTTAGATCACCTGCTAGAGTGTGCATTGTTGAAGTCATTGCTGTGTCAACTAAAGAAGTTAAATGATTTTTCAGCATCGTAGTACTTCCGGTCAAACTACTGTTTCTGTGAATGGAAGACAGCTCATTCTTTATGCTAGTGAGAATGACTTCCATACTCTCAATAGCTTCCGAAACTAAATTTGGCTTTTCCTGTTGGAGAGCAAGTCGATGCATAACCTCCGTGTTTTCACTAATCTGCTTAGCCAGGACCTTTTGTTGTTGTGTGAGAACGTTAAATTCAAATGTTGCGGTTACCAGAGTTTGGCATGAGCCACAACATGGTAGCACAAATGACGACGGATCAACAACTTTTCTGTCTTTTTTTAGGTTCCGAAGTGAGCCTCGGGGAACCGTCACACCTACACAGGCGGCGTGAAACTTGCGTGTGCATCCAATACACGTCCACATAACGGAATCGACAGACGAGTCCAATAAGCACACTTCACAATTAATTTGACTCATGTTGGAATACGGCACCGGCAAAAAGCACTCAAGAATAAAACGAAATGTAAGCAAAAATTAATAAAACAAAACGCGCGTGGTCGCGAGCGATTTAAAAGTGCGTCCAAACTGATTGACGATCAATATCAACTAAATTTGGAGAAGCTATTCAGCTATTCTAGAAGAAACAGCTGAATAGCTTCTCCAAATTTGCTTGAACAAGCTCTAATTCAACACCGATGTTTGTTGGGAATCTCATCAGCGTGGAACGAGATACATGTATCTACATGTCGCCGCCTGGTTGAAAGTATGCCGAATAGGTTGTTTGAACTGATTGAGAACAAAGGAGCTCCTACTCATTACTAACCTGCTGCAATCAATGCAAAATCGGAGTAAGCTTTTTGGAGAAAATTATTTTTACGTCTGGTTCTATAATTATGCAACACAGCTTTTTTGTTAACATTATTGAGTAACTTACCAGAACGATCCAAGATATAAAAACATTCCTATAAACATAGACAAAGACCATGTCCAATCCTTTGAACTTTATTTCCAATATGTATTCTGTTTTATTACTCAAAAACCTCAATAAAATGACTGGTTCTATAGTTGTGACACGGAGTGTATTATCGCTCTCCTTTTGATTACCTCCTTGTTCCTTGGGTTTGTCTTGATTTTTTTAATGAAAAAAGCATAAGTAAAGGAAAATATTAGTATTTGACCACATGCAAAACGCATTTCATGGTGATAAAGAGTGGAGTCGATAAAAATGCACACACATATTTATTCACCAAATTAAACCATTTTTTTTTCAATTCGGTGAAGTTCCGGTGAATATAATGGGTTCATTTATTCTAGCACCAAATTTACTCCGTTTGGCTCGGTACCATTCCAACACGTTTCGAGCGAAGTGACAGGATACTAGATCAGGCAAAACAGAGTTGATCATTTGGGCTTCCTAATGAAGGACAAGAGACGCTTCTTAAGGCAATCTTCCGTGTAAATCGCATCGTTTATTGTTCCGGAAGTGATGAAGGGAGCGCTTATTTCACCACATCTGCAAATCACCTGCCAGATCAGGAACTTCTTTGTAAATTTCAATAATTTCTTCTTTCGAACATCCTCCGGAACATCGAACTTAGACTTGGCATTGATATAGTCTTGCCCAGGAAGTTGACGTTAGTTTCGTCATCCATCACGATGCAACACGATTTGGTGAGCAACTGTGTAATGTTTCCGGTCGCGAGTTTTCGCAGTGATGTTTTGCTTTTCCTTCCGATTTTAGGCTTTTGTTTTTTTATAAAACATGTAACCCAGCACGCTTCGTGGTTTTCTGCACAAAACCGACTGACGCTTTGGACTTTTTAGCGACATCTCGAATTGACATGTGTGGACGTTTTTTGAACTGTTCCTGGCCATCTTCCTGACGATTAGACCGCTTTTAGGACCACTCCCTTCCTTTCTTCGGGCACTCAGACGTTCTTTGAAGGTACTTATCACATGAGACACAGTTGTATTTGCAATTCCAAGCTTTTTAGCGATCCATCCGTGGAGCGCCTCTGGATTTTGATTGTAAGTGCACAACATTTTTTCACGGACAATTTCTTGTTTCGACGACATGACTGAAACTACTGTATGAATAACTATGAAACTTGACAAATGTAAATAATACAATATCAAAAAGATTTGCTCAAATGGTGAGAACAGTTGAATTTTTACGCGGCATCCCGTTGGCTCATTGAATCCTTGTTATTGAAGGCACTAGAAAGAGAACGAAATCCTTTTGCGTTCATAATTTTGGCTGGCCATCCAATACTTTGCTTGTGAGTAATTATTGGAGATCTTAGGATAGGGAACACAGTCGAAGATGCAACATTTTCGCTTTTAAAATGTTGTACCATATACTTTTTGCCCAGATTTATGTGCAAATCGCAAAACTGTACAACGCGCTCGCGAAATGTTTCTTGTTTCGACAGCATTTTGAGCCAAACTCAGCATGCATAAACAGAACAAAAAATATTAGCACAAAGATAAGAAAGAGATCTAACACAAACACACTCTCATTTCTCTCTGAGCTCGTTTGTTGTTGACCATAGAGGCCTCGAAAAAAATTCCCAAAATTGTAGTTGCCACCCGTTAAATATGAAATTGGAATCATATAATCAATTGTGTAGTAAAATAGCACTTGCTCTCACTAGTAATACTCATTAGTATTATAAATTGTTTACTCGTTCATGCAAAAATTAAAAATCGTAGAAATTCACTAAGTATGTACGGTGACACATCCAAAACCATAACGCATAACGAAAAGTTGATCCACCCCCACTATGTGGCATCAAAACTACACGCCAAAGAACTCCGTCTCGTCATAATTCATGTGCTCGACTTAAATCTGCACAGCTGTAGCAAATTAGGACATTAAACAACAAATTAATGATTTGTTGAACAAATCCCCGCAAAACAATGTATGCAAATCTCCCATCACGAGCACACCCCATACCGGGAGCTCCTTTAAGTTTGGCAAAATAATCAAATTGATCAACGAACAACGCTGTTGAACCTCCCACGGTTCGGAACCGAAACACTCCGCCTTGACTGGATGTCAACACTCGCCATAGGATTCGATTTTCACTCTGCCTGGCCGCCCAGAACTACATCTATAACCGCTCAGGAAAAAAAAAACACTCTAGACAACATATGCACTGCCAGTTGTTTTCTTCTTCTTCATATCCTATAGTAGCACAAAAGTAGTATGTATGCCCAACAAATCGCCACCCTTCCTGCGCTCTATCTCGCCGCGTGTCGCGTGCGAAATTTACGACCTGTGCACCCATTCGGCCGAGCGGTTAGAGATGAATTAGCATTTAGCGCTTTCGAGCACGGCAGCAGCCGTCGCCACTAGTTTTCTGCATTCACTACAAGCCATCCGTGCTGCGTCGTCGTCGTCGTCGTCGTCGTGTCGGTTTAAGCCGCAGAGACGCAG
Source organism: Aedes koreicus (assembly GCA_024533555.2). Taxonomy (NCBI): domain Eukaryota; kingdom Metazoa; phylum Arthropoda; class Insecta; order Diptera; family Culicidae; genus Aedes; species Aedes koreicus. The sequence continues at coordinate 96,713 of JAHHFK020005087.1, read as the reverse complement.
TTTGCGAATTGCGGTGAACCGTGGCCGGCACAGGATTGCTACCGAGGAAGTGTTTTGATACACATATGGTCTGGTGCCTAGAGTATGCTGAAATGTTGTAAGATGTCAGTTAATATCTGTTTTTTTTTTTTAGTTGAGTCGATTGCATTTGGAAATAAGATCGGTGTTTATTCGTCTAGATCTCTGAACTACTTATCATGGGCTTTCATGGAGCAATAAGACTATAAATTCTGGATTTGCAAGTTTGACATAGATCAGATCTTCACAACACACTCCTCATAACCCGCTCAAAGTGTCAGCTCTGGCGGATGATTATACTAAATTTCAAAAACTCGTAACTCATATTGTAGCACGTTGTAAAATCATCACTTCTGACAGGCGCCACCGCCAACGCGCCCAACAGAACCAGCTTCTGATCCAATGCAGTCATCCAGAATGAGAGGAACTGTGCTCGTGTTTACAATTTGAAGTGACAAACCTTTTGATATTGGTCTGTTTTATGACAATTTAAGTGCGATGAGAACATTTACAGCCTCAGCTACCGTGGCCGCCGGGGTGGTGATCACCACCAACGACCGTCATCGTCGTGATCGCTTATGCAAGTGTCGCTCGATGAAAAGGAGACCACCCATGGCGAGCCGATTATGATGGAAATATTGATATTTCACGATCGGGAGAAAAATGTGTACTCAGCGCTTTGGAAAATCCGTCGTGAATTGTTTTCAGGGAATTTTAAGTCGTAAATGTTTTGGCACAGTTTTACATGAAATATTTATTGAAAATATATAAATAAGACATTTCCACGGATCTCACGAAATGACGATCTCCAACCATTGACGGGTTGCAATTCAGGCGATCCGATGACAACTGACAGTTGTATCTTTCATCTCTTAACAAGTGCAAGACAAATTGCATTTTAGAGAGTCGGTGCCAAAATCAACTCAAGTGATTCGAAAATTAACGTCTTCGCTTTGTGTGGCTTGTTTACTTAAACAAATAGACGTGAATGCAAGATGTTTGAATCACGAACGAGCAACTGGTGGGATTACCGTATTGTAAAAGCTTAGCAACATCATTTGGTCATTTGGTTGAAGGCGAGATAACCAGTAGCAGAAAATCAGCTAACTGTCTTGTAGAGGGAAGTGTGAAGGAAGTTTAAAAAATTTCATAAAATCCTATCAACTTTCGCTTTAAGTTAAAGTTTAGTTAAGTTTAGTTAGATAAAAGCTGAAGTATTTTTGTTTTTTTTTTGGACACGACTGCCTCGAAGCCATTTCTAGTTCTTCCAAACTATTTTATTTTGGAGTTTTTGTTTATTTTCGTTTTTTTTGTTATTTTTTGCCATTCTAAGAAATAGGACGGAGCACTACTTTGGCAATGCACTAATTCCCGTCATTCATCACTAAATAAAAGGGCTGTACACTTTTAAAACTGTAAGTTTATGTGAAGCACTATACATTAGGATGGCAGTGAAAATGAAACCTTAAATTTGTAAATCGAACCATTCCAAAAATGTATATTGACTGGAAAAAACACCCTATGCAAAATTCGGGCTCAATAAGACATGCTCCGGACTGGCGCAAAGCGTTTAGAGTTTGAGATTTTTTGAACTGCAAAACTTCCCAAGGGGGCATGAAACTTTGGTAATCGAAAAAAATGGATGATGTCTGCATGAAACGTCGAAATCAGATGTAATCTAGATTTTTTACTGCAAAATCGACTTTCTGGGACTAAGATTATTTTCGTGAGTAGGACCCATGATATAAAATTCTGATGTTTATAAATTTGTTCATATTTTTTATTTTCAAACTTCTTGTACAGCAATTCTATAGAAAAAAGGTATACCGTGAAGTACCCATATTGTGTCTGCGCACCTAATGCCCTAATTTTGCGCATTTGAAAACATTCCAAACTAATGTTTAGTTAAATATTCTTTGAATTTAATTCTACATGTAAATAGATATTGTCCTCTTGTGTATGGGATAAAATATAAAGTTTGACAATCTAGCAATTAACTGCAAATTTTTTGGCAAAATGCGCATAATTAGGCGCTGCGCAGAAATAGGGTACTTTACGGTTTAATCTCTCAGAACTTCTTAATACAGGGCTGGTAGCGAATTTATGGAAAAAAATAGTGACTTCAGTGACTAAAATAATAAAAATAGTAACCCAATAGTGACTAAAAAGAAATTTCCAATTTTTGGTATTTTTTTAATCGTCTATACATTTGTTGTATAACTACAGTAAAAATGAACTAAGTGAACACCCTTCGTTTACAAAAATGAGTAATACTGCGGCGCAATGTCACTTTTTAGATTTTTTAGTAAAAATTAAGATTTTAGTAAAGCCTATAATCAAGCAACTTTTTTTTCTCCACGATCTCCTGTACTTGGTCCGCAGCTTGTTTTTGCGAAACTTGTTCTTACCCCGTGGTTGAAAAGCCTTTTAAGATGCCCTGTGCTAGAATTACTTCTGACATAAAGGGCGAACACGAAATTATTGCGACACCGAAAATGTCTTGCCAATTTTCTTTTAATGTTTAGAATCAAACCAAAATTTAGGGTAGTTTTATACATATATTTACTTCAAAAATCAAAAGAAAAGTTAATCGATGGAGCCTTGAGTGTAAAATTGAACGCATTTTCGCTTGATGCCCTCCATCAAAGTCTTTACAGTGTCATCCGGTACCAGTTTCTCAGTTTTTTTTTCCATTTTCTTAACATGTCCTTCTCGTCTTTGACTGTCTTCTTGCTCTTCCGAAGTTCCCGCTTCATCATTGCCCAGTACTGCTCCACCGAGCGCAGCTCCGGACAGTTTGGCGGATTCTTGTCCTTTGGAACAAAATGGACAGAATTGGCCTCATACCACTCCAGGACACTTTTAGAATAGTGGCATGATGCCAAATCTGGCCAAAATAGCGGAGCTTTGTCGTGCTGCTGCAAGAACGGCAAAAGGCGCTTCTCGAGGCACTCAGATTTGTAGATCTCGCCATTTACTGTGCCCTTTGTCACGAAAGGCTCACTCCTCAGTCCTCAAGAGCAGATGGCCTGCCAAATGAGATATTTGGAGGCGAACTTCGACATTTTCTTCTTCTTAAAGTTGTCGTCCACATAAAACTTGCTCTTGCTGGTGAAAAACTCCAACCCCGGAATTTGCTTAAAATCGGCGTTTCGTCGTCCATCACACAGCAGCCATATTTTGTCAGCATCTTCTCGTAGAGCTTCCGTGCCCGAGTTTTAGCCGTCGATTGTTGCCGCTCATCGCGGTTTGGGAAGTTCTGTACCTTGTATGTATGTAGTCCAGCTCTCTTCTTTGCATTCTGGACGTAGCTCTGCGATATGCCGATCTTTTTAGCCAAATCACGGCTTGAGACGTTGGGATTTGCTTTAATCATCCGCTTCACCTTTCCCTCCGTCTTTTTGTTCTCCGGTCCCGGTTTTCTTCCAGCTCCTTTGCCGTGGTCCAACGTCAACCGCTCCTGGAACCGCTTCAACACTCCGGAGACGGTTGAATGGTGAATGTTCAACATTTTTCCCAACTGCCGGTGCGACAGGTCAGGAAATTCCAGGTGTTTGGAAAGAATGTGTTCTCTCGACTCGCGTTGGTTCACCTCCATTTTCGTTGAATCGAAAAACACGACTTCGAGTTTGACAGCATGTAAACAATACACATCAATGAGAAAGTGTGCAAAATTTGGTTGATTTTTACCCAATGGTAAAAAAGTTATGCCCTGTTGAATGTGTCGCAATAATTTCGTGTTCGCCCTTTATCTTGCTTCTCAATTCCTTCTTTGAGCCGTTGCCATGTGATGCAGCTAAAGCTGTTTTCACTGCCTTAGTCACTTGAGGGTATCTATGCAACACATACAGCGGTCCTTTTAGTAAAAAAAAACTGGTTCCAATACTCCTAAATTCTGTTAACAAGTTCCATTCGTCAAGAAGAAGATTATAGTTGACCTGAATCGGAAGTAACTTGGCGATTTTCACTATATATTTACTTGGAGCTTTCACTGGATGCAACGGCTGGTGGGTTGAGGCATTGGCAATATTTGATAAACGAGTTCAGCAAACCCGACTTTTTGATTACGTGCTTACCAGCAGCAACGTAATGCATCTTTGCATTATTGAAAAAGTGAAGTTTGTGATGATGATGATGTAATACTACCATCTATTGCAGCAAGGTAACTTTCCATAGCAGTGGAATAATCTGAAAAACGATTTGATCAGGATTCTATTATTGTTTGTGATCATCAAGCTCCTGTGTGAAGGGCCAAAAACGTTTGGGCGGGCCCGTAAGCAGAGACACTTACGTGAAACCCGCGAATATAGGAAAGAGAATCTCCTTCCAAAAGCAAGTTCACACTCACAGCACTAGAATCGAGCCCTCGATTGACAGAATAAACCCAATAGATGGGGTCGAAGAGCCCGCCCTCGTTTCGCGAAATGTTAACAATAGGGAGGAGGCAGTCCTATGCTCCCTATCCAAATCATTTTACTTGGGTGCCCTGGTGGTCCCTCCTTGTCCCCGTTATATGTTATTTAATATATAATATATTTTGTACGCAACAAATTAAGATATCATTATAGACAAATATGCTAATTTATTCAAATTTCAAACTTGAATGGATTGTTACTGAAAAATAAATAAAAGTTAGATATGTATCAATATCCTACTAGTCCTGGGAAAGCTGAAAACAGAATAGATCATTCGAAATATAAAAGATAAAATTTCAATAAAAGATATTATTTTATAAGACATTGTAATATTTGTAATATTTTTCTTTATACTGTTCTAGCAACATTTCAAAGATAGCAATTGGGGTGAACGAAGAGTCCGGTTGGATAATTTCTGAAAGAAATGGCTTATCTTACCACAATACCACAAACACAACATTAAAATATAATCCTACATTACGTATAAGCACATGCCAGCCTTTTATGAATATAATAGTTGAAGTTCAGAAGTGCAATTATAAATAAAATGGTATGCTGAAATGCTGAGATACAAATTCCGCCTTTAATACCTGGCATGTTGCTCCAGGCTCTAACATAGTTTTGGAATGCAAAGATGATTCCAAAGCGTGCTGAAATTATTAATAAAATGAGAATAGAAAATATACAATATGATTTAATGGTATAAGATCTTCGGTCGCACCCCCTCACTTCGCTATTGTCAGATTGACAACATTGCCCAGGCTACGCCAACCAGCGTCTCCATGTTTCAGCTGGCAGTCTTTTGTGATCATATGACTCGTGGAGGCGTGAGGTAGGAACTTGTGAGGACGAGAGGTCGGTCGCACCCTCCTTCGAAGTTGTCAATTCACCATTTGAAGCCCTATTGAAAAAGTGAAGTTTGTCACCAACAAAAACTTTCTCCGCAGGTAGCAAGTTCTCAATATTGTCCAAAATGTCCTTTGGAAGTGAAGTGTTCCCGGGACACACATTTGACTTACAAACTAGACCGAAGATGGTTCGCACCAACCTTTCCAGCTCAGTGTACATAAGATGTATGAGTGGTTCTTCCCTCTGGAAGAAGCCTTAGAAAATAGCATTGAAATAGTATCAGTATGCTTTTAAACAGCTCTTAAACTTTATCAAAGTTTTTGAGATCAAATTCTAATTAACAAGTTTTACAACTTTGCCAAAAAAAAATCGGTTTAACCGCAGTAAGCAATGTCAGAAATTAAATAATTATGAATTTTTAAAATCTACTGCATCACACACTAAGAATATTTGTCTCAGAAATTTCCTAGAGGCAGCTGGCCAAATTGGACCAGAACCTGACGTTGCCCCTATGCTTGCGGATGAACGGCAATGCATGTTTTTTCAGGCATTCTTCGATGTAAACCTGGGATGTCATTGTCGAGGATGTGACGAATGGTTCCGTTTTCAGGCCAGCACTGCAAATCGCTTGCCAAATCATGGCCTTATTCGCGAACTTGTGGGCAAACACGAACTTGAATCTTCCCGGCACATCCCCACGTCCAGCCGTGTTGTAAAAACTTTTGACCGGCTGCTTAAATTCGGGTTTGACGTATGTTTTGCCATCGATCAAAGTGCAGCCCTTGAGTTTCGACAAAACACGGTCGTATAAGAGCCTTGCACGATTTTTGGCCTCGGAATTCTGCTTCCTGTGCCGGTTCGGATGTTTACTGGCTTTGAAAGACTTGTATCCTTCCCTGGCAAAGATGTTCCACACCGTTTGAAAGTTGGCTTTGTACCTTCTGGCCACATCTCGGATTGAAAGCCCGGGCTTTAGCTGGGCAGCTGACGATCCCTGGTTCCAGTTTTTTCGTAGGTCCGCTGATTCCTTTTCACACTCAGGGTTTTCTTGTAGGTTTTGAGCACTCGACAATTTGTTGTTTTTGGCGTCTTCAGCACTTTAGGCAACTTGGAACCGGACCACTCGGAATTTTCCAGGTGCTTGTGCACAATTTTTTTTTTTCTTTCGAGTTCCATTTGACGTTATTTCTGAACCCGATCGACTACTTTGATCAAACTTGCACCAGTTGTTCTCTATAGGAATGTTAACAAACCACTGTCAAAGATTTTCGATTTCCAACACTAGAGGCGTGCTTGCTTTTATTCGATAAGATTTGATGCGTGCCTTTAATCGATAAGATTTGATCGATTATCTGTAAAACGTCAAATCGCTTGCTCCCTACCAGAAATCGAGCTCAACTAAGACGGCCATTTCTGAAGCCCCCTCGCGTTCTCTCCACGTCGAATTTTGTTTTTGAAAAAAAAAATCAAACCTGACGCGCTTCGCTAGAAAACGAACGTGTTCGGGGGAGTGAAAATCTATATAAATGAAAATGAATTGGTGTTTTGTATGTCACGATTTAACTCGATGACGCATGAACGGTTTTACAACATTCTTTCTGCTTTCGATTCATCATGAGGTTCACTAAGTTTATATGTTGACCCGTAACGCTGGTAGATCACATTTTCGTGGTACTATAGAATCTGATACGGGGTATCAGATCTACAACCGAATCCTAGTCTGAATTAATTCAAACTGGGGAACATATTTGCTTGTGTAGTCAAAGGAACGTATATTAGTCCTTATTACATTTTATGTCTTGTGAAAAGCGACAATACTTGGATTGACCCACTGAGGATGAGCTTGGGATAAGGAAAACATGATTGGTCTTCATTTATGCGAATTTACATTTTTTATTTGATGTTCTATAGTTTGAAGAGGTTCTGATGCATGGTCAGTATCGGAGTCACTGTTTGTTTTGTTTGCAATGTATCCGGTTTTGACTGATAAAGGGACGCGCCATTGAAGAGTGCTGTCTCTCACAAAGTGTTTAAATAGCGGAAACTTAAAAAAAAAACTTGATTCATAGCCAACAAAACAAACAAAGACAACTATTAACAATTCCGAATATTTCATCATTTCTCAATAGTGATGAAGTAACTCGACATGCACTAAACAAAGTATATACTACAATAGATCAAATTACTGGTAACAATGGTTTATGTCCTGGACAGAGGAAAAAAAAGTTTATATGTATATACATTTGAAAAATTTAATAATAATGAAATTATGAAATAATGAAAGATGATGAAATATGGGACCACTAGTGTTGCATTCAAACTAAGTGCTGTGTCTTGAGTGCTGTGACAAACCAGCGGACTGCATTTGACAATTTTAATTGAGGCATAGGCGGGACAGCGTTCACCGGGGCATGTAGTTTGAAATAAAACCAATTAAATTCTTACAACTAAATAATATAATGCAAGTTAAATGATTTACATTAAAGTAAGTTGAAAAACTCACTATCGTTTGCATATTTAGAGTAAAATAAGTGACTGACGCCGATGCATCATTGACGTTACATTGTGATATGTGTGCTACGATGTCTTACACATTAGACGAATATGTTTCATAACTGCGGCACTTCGATTTTGAAGCCATACCACATGTGTGGCACATTGAGGCATACTTTTGACAGTTGAGCTTATTGAAATAAGAAACCAGCAACCTTGCCAATATGCATTGCCTAATTGCCAGGCTCAGTAGAAAATAACAATTTGGACTGTCAACACATCGGCACCCTCGGCCAGTGCGGTAAAAACTCAATCTCAATAGAAAAACAATCGACGAAATTGAGAAAGATCACCTTTCATTATCATCACACCATAGTTTGTTCATTTTAACCTAGTAAACATATTCAATTGAGCCAAGAAGACCTCATTGTCAATTGAGAAGCACACACACACACTCAATTTTACTAACTCGCCTACTTCAAGCATCTGAAATTAACGCCTTCAAATCCATCAGGTCGAATTGCGGCCGTGTTCCGTGATTTGAATTCATTCGCTGACAAATAAACAAGAATGAACGTCACTCTTTTACACATTCATGCTTAACATCAGGTCTGACGATGTAAAACTGTCTATTTATTCAGTCCTAGGTAAAAGTACTGAAGAGATATCTGCATCAGTGCAGTTGACTTACTTAAATCGATATGATGCCTTCTAAACATTCAACTAGCAAGAATTCTACGAAAGATACAATAATCTTCTAACACATCGGTCAATAATTCTCGGTCCAAAATAGGAAAACAACTTTTTTTTTTGCTTCGGCACATTACGAGAACTCCCAGAACATTGCAACGCTTGCAGACACACTCAAAAAAAAATAGCACAGGAGAAAAGTGTGCTGAGCGATCCACCCCTTGACCAAACCTATGTTTGCGGAAGAAAAATATTAATGCGGAACTGATTTCAAGATAATAGTACCACGATTCATAGCCTACAATAGCTTTAACTTTATTCTGCTGTCAATCATACTTATACGTAGGATGATAAATACACTTTTTTTAAATAATTTCTTAGGAGTGTCATAACCACCGTCCTTTTCAGGATCACCAATGAAATTTTACAATGCAAGAGTTTGCGCTTAAGTTAAATGTTCGTGATTTATCCTGAACACCCTTTGCAAATTATCAAAAATAGTACATTTTGGATTGTTTGAGGCATTCACTCGAGAGTGTTAAATTCGACAGAGATTTTTTATTAAACCCGAACTGAATTTTTTTTTTTCCATTAAACTGAATTGAATGAGCAATGGCTCGGTTTGCAGGAAATTTCATAAGAAGGGATGGGTCAAGCAAAATAATAAAAATATTTTAATATTAACCAACAATATGTGTTATGATATGTATAAATAAGATGATACCATTATTACTATACACCAACGCGGTCCTTCGTGAACTTCGCGGTTATATTCCTGATGTAACCCACCTCTATTTTTATCATTAACAACGAAAAGATTTGAGGATCGAGTTTTGTGTTTGCTGTAGAAGAATAAGTGCAATTTCCGTAGCGCTATAACAAAAATTTATAAATTGCATTTGGTATTCAGCAAGCCGTTTTGCTTAGCAGCTCGGCGTAGTCACGCACACCAACAGTCCATAAAATTTGTCCGTACATCTCCATCGACCAACTACAACCATGTATTTCATCACTTCACCTTCACTTCGCTTCACTTATCACTTTTTCAGTAGAATAAAAAAGTGTTTTCTTTTTCTCTCCTAAATACATTGTAATTTCTTTTTGTGCTTTTGTGTAAAGCTTCAGTTTTGTGTATTGTATCTCTTTATTCTCTATATTGTATCTAGTGATGGACGATGAAACCTATTTTAAGGCTGACTTCCGCCAACTACCCGGACAGTTTCAAAGTCGTTTCAAAGGATTTTCAGAAGAAGAATCTCAAAATAAAAAGAAATGCCTAGGCGATTCGCGGTTGCGGCGAAATGAAGAAAACTTAGAAAACAAAGATCGATAAGTTGTAATATTTTGTTGAACATTTTTATGTGTACCATTTGCTAGGATACATTTTTTAATACAGGACAAAAAGATTTTTTTCCTCCTTAGACTCGTTTCGTGTGACCATCTATGGACCAACCCTCCCTCACTACGTCTAGTTGGAAGAACACCGGCTACCTGTGCGGTTGTTCGTTCCTCGGATCATGCAAGCAGTTGGGATATACAACCCCTCATTGTGGCAATAAGGACCGCTGCTCCAGTTGCTGCTCCAGTAACAAACAACGCGGGTATACTTTGAACGTCAGTCTTTCGCAGAAATGTTGAAAAAAACTTACCCAATGCCAGTACAAATCCCTCTGTTTCCTCATAATTAAGTTTTCCGGCAGATGTTTCTCAAAATCGAAGAAGTTTCCATCCAAAGCAAAAAGCTGAATCGAAGCCCCAAATCAGCTTGCCCCATTTAATGAAAGCACTATGGTACGAATAGCCAAATTTCACGACAAAAATCGATAACTCGAAAACCATTAACTTTAGACATATGATGTCTTTGGAAGATTTAATCTTAAAAAAGATCTATCTTTTGGTTTGGGTGGTGACTAGGGTGGTCCTATTCTGTTCATAATAATCATTCTTTTTTTTTATTTTTATGATTTAGAGTAATTGTTGGCCCTGCAGAATTGTAGATAGTTTAATTTAATGAAACTTTGCTGAAAAAACCTAACCTCTATCTCATCTACGTTTCGTTTTATAACAGTTTTTCTATCTGTCCTTAGGGTGGGACTTTAAAAAAAACAGTTTTTGCTCTATTTTTTTTTATTTCAATTTGAACTTGAAAACTTTGCAGAGATGACTTTTAGGACATAAAAGGACGCACATTTTGAAGATACAAGATGGTTGCAAGTTATTGTATAATAAAAGTTATAGAGGTTGAAGTGTAAAAAAAATAAGTTTTTTCAAGATATCTTACTCACTTATTTGCAAATATTTCCAAACACGGAATACGTTAACTTAGCGTAAAAACTTTCAACTACAAGACCTTTGCAAAATCGTTTGTCCCCTTGTGGAGTAAAACTCATTTTAAAATTGATCGTTTTGCATTTTTTCTGCATAACTTTTGATCTGCAGCATCAACAATTTTCATCATTCTGCTTAACACCGTGAGATTTTTATGAATATATTTATATTTTTATGTTAACCCGTCTCCATTTATTTATTAACATTTATATCACAGACAAACAGACACAACACATTGAAAATTTTACACTACAAATCATCACCACTAACACACCTGCGCCATCTGTTGAGCACACTGTGATGGGTGATAAAGCTGAACAGATGGGGGTAGTGTGCTAACGTCAAACATAAGGGAATCCACTATGTGCGCCATCTGTGACGAAACTTCCAACTAAGAAACATTTGAATTTACCGTTTAAGGTGTAATCGTGTGTAATATTATGCCTAGAGTTACTGGTTTTCGAGTTATCGATTTTTGTCGTGAAATTTGGATATTCGTACCATAGTGGAATAGTGCAAAACAGGAATTTTTTTTGGCTTTCGAAGCACTAATTACACACAGAAATTCCTATCTCTCGCATCAATTGACATTAAAGCGGTCCCACCGGGCTGCAATTATTTCCTTCGATAGGGTAGGGAACGGCTTAATCAGGGGTCACTTTTTTAATCAGTTGTTAGGAATTAGGTCTATAGCTCCTCTCCTACATTTTCCAAATTATTTCACTTTTAATGATACGATCATACGCTTTACCTATTGGGCCAATGATTCGATGTATGAATCATGATTGATTACCAATTTATTACTGTCATTTTGAGGATCTAGAAACCATCAGTTTCTTACCTGCTGAAGAAGTTCGCTCAAATGTTGCATTTGTGTATTTTGCATTTCATCGCGTGTACCGGAGAGCATGTCTTCATCGGCTCTCTCTCACAACTAGGCTTGTTGCCAGAATGTGATGTTGAACATTGAGTTAAATTTATCACATATTTAGATAATCTAAAATCGCTATTTATTTCATGTTTCTTCCAGTCATTGGAGGTTGATCTATGCTTATGATTATATTGTCCATCATCTGGCACTATCATTTGCAATAAAAAATATGTTTTGGAGCAGTCCAATAGTACCCAAAGATAAATAATGCTTTGCTGTTGAGCGGCAGCTATGGCATCAATGCTGCTTTTGAGAGAGCCCATGTTCCTCTCTTCTTTGTTAACCATGGATATAGCGCACCGGTTATGTAACGTGAAGCCTGCTGTCTCTTTCATTTGTTTGTTTTTAAACGAAGCATCCCGTTTGTCGTCACAGTTGCTTGGCTAACATTTGCGTGAGAGTAAATGAAATAAGAAATACACATTCCCAATCTAAAGATCAATGACAAACTAAAAGTTTGTTCGTGTAGGTCTGTCTCATAACCTGCTAGTAGACGAATTTGTGATCATAGCAATCGACATGTTTTGGTTGATTGTTTTCGAGAGCGGAAGGGTAAAACGAAGGAGCGGGTTGAGGAAATTGACATTTGCAGCAAATCGTGAACTGGCATATTTCAATTACACCTTCGCCTTTGGGAACTTTATTCCATGGCTATGAAATTTTCTGAGCCTAGTGCTCGTTGCTGAAGGTATATTCCGATAGACCAGACGTAAGCAGAAGGATTAATGTCTGAATATTGGCATTTTTAATTAAAGATTACATACAGCTTAATCAAATGTCTCAGGTGCTGACTAAACTGCTTAAAACCCGTCCCATACCCTAGATAATTTTCCAAAGTATGTCAGGGATATAATCACTGTTTTGCAGTGGAAATTTCGAAGTCATATTGCCAATCTCTTGCTCACAATATCGGTTGTAATGCACTAGCTCTTTATGAAACACGACTCTCTTCCGAAATCGATCTTCCGTTTCATGATTTCAATATTATTTGTCTTAATCGTGAGGATTCGCGTAGAGGAGGAGGATATTTGGGAATCAAAAAGTGCTACTCTTTCTATGGAGTGAAATTTTCATTGAAGGTGCGTCGTTCAAATTTCTGGGACACTCTTCAGTCATTTTGAATCTCGAAAGGGGTTACGACAAAGTAATGGGCTTTCGTGTTTATTGTTTAACATTGCGTTGAAAGGTGTTATTTGAAGAGCGGAGATAGACACGATGGTGGAAACGTACACCAGATTTAAGGCCGAAGCTAGCACGATTGCACTCATCATTATTGCGTCGAAAACAAAACACATGAAAGGAAGAGGTTCACGAGAAGACAATGTTAGCACCTCAATCTCGTGGTAAAATCGACGGTGATGAAATCGAGGTGGTAGTCGAACTCGTGTTTCTGAACTCAAGGACGACCGCCGACAACGACATCAACAGAGAGATAGAACGGCGCATTATGGCTGGAAATCGTGCCTACTTTGGACTCCGAAGGACGATACGTTGTAAATCTGTCAGACGTCAGCTGTAGGTTATTACTGAATTAAAAATAATTTAAGCTTAAGTGGGGATTTTGGCGAAAATAAAATCTTGATTCTCCTCTTATCAACAATAATAAAGTTATATATACATTAGAAACAGTTGATTAAGATGTTAATCCTTCTTGCTGTAAAATCAGGTTCCGTCTGGTATCCTCAGATATGCCTGCTGTGACGATTCTCCATCTTCTCTTGAAATCATCGGTACCATTTGCTTTCTTCCCAGTACTTCTCAATTGGGCGAAGTTCTGGACAGTTTGGTGGATTGGCTGTTTTTGGCACGTATTTGATCTCTTGTACCATTATACCACGGTTTTAGCATAGTTACAAGAGGCCAAATCAGGCCAAAACAGAGTTATGGCTTCTGATAAACGGTAGCAACCGCTGTTGCAAACATGTTTTCTCGTACAAATCCTTATTGATAGTGCCGGTAGAGACGGAACTTTTAGATTTTCGACCACAACTACATATGGCCTGCCAAATCATATACTTCTTCGGGAATTTGGACACCTTCTTTGTCCGGAAATGCTCGGCAATGGCGTTCGTTTGCATAGCGTTATAAAAAGCCAGACCCGGAAGCTGTTTAAAGTCTTCGAGTACGTATGTTTCGTCGTGCATTATGATACAAGGAAATTTTTGCAAAAGATTGGTGTAAAGCTCCTTAGCACGACTGTTTGCAATGAAATTTTGCTTGTAATCACTGTTGGGCACCTTTTTCACTGAATACGTCTTCAGTCTTTGCCGGGATCCTACATCGTCGACGCATTAAAATGAAAATGAATAGCTTTTGTATTCATTTCACTTCACTTCAATTAGCTTTCGAACAGTGAATGAATCTTACTTTTACCGATTCACTCCCAATTCACTTCCTGTCAAACGTGAGTAAGCTTAAATTCATTTGCTATCTAGCCACCGTTAAAAGCATTTCAATTGAAATTCAAGCTTGCTTCAAATGACGTGGTGAACAACCGTGAATCAACTTCGTTGAAATTGATTTGATATCATCCCCCCCAACCGAGCAATGGTTGGCGAACAAAACATGCGTGCTATTGTTGCTAGAAGTATTGCCATTTGACGATGCACGCTTTGCTGTAACTTTGTCCGACAAAAAGCTCCCCGAGCTGGCAAGCGCGTTTCTGTCTGATACTGCGGAGACATATTGAAATTACATATTTTGCATTTGCGCTGGAGCTTGGAACACAACAGTGATCGCATGAAAGCGACGTAAATATCAGCAATTTCATTTATCATTTCATAAAATGGTTGAATATTGTTGTCGATGCTACAATTAATTTATCTGGTGGCACTGATTCTAGTCTTAAAAATAATGAGTACCTCAGAAATGAAATTCATGCACGTATCGCATGAACTTCAATTGTCCTGCTCCATACTAGTTTGACACCGAAGGCTAATGTCGTTTTCGGTTTTCAACCTGGGTCAGGTCTGACTCTGACTCGCAATTACCGAACGAAAACGGATCCAGAGTCGAGTCAGTATGATGGTATTAGTGCAAAACATAAACATAAACAAACATTAACATTTTATTTTGACAGTTATGTTTGTGTGTTGGTGAACCCAGGTTGGACCTCGAAAAACTTGAGAGCGAACCTCATCGATGGTGGGTCGGATCCAGAGCGGATCCAGGTCCGATCCGATTGAATAAAAAAACGTTTTGACAGCTGTTAGGGCTGACCTAGGGCGAACCCAGTTTCGCACTGGCAATAACAGAAAACGATATAAAATAAACACCGATGAATGAAAAGCTTAGTCGAAACTGTTTGTTTGAAGATTTTTTTTGCTGAAGCTGACTAAGAAGTGGCTGTCAAAAGAAGATAATGTGTTTCAATTGAAAGGGATGAGTTTTAAGTTCAGCGTCCCATGACGATTTTCAATTGCAATTGAAATTGTATGACCCTGGTCCTTGCCACTGCTTCACTTTTTTGTCCGTATGATTTTGACTTTCCAAATTTGCGAGCCATATTTCGCACAGAAAGATTTGGGTTGCTCCCAATAATGGCTTCCACTTTCTTGTCCATTTGTCGGGAGCATACTTTTCGATTTGTTCCACTTCCCACCTTCCAATCCACTGTGAAGCGCTGGTCAAATGATTTGCAAACACAAAACACGGTACTTTTTGGTAGTTTTAGTTTCTTGGCAAGATCGCATACCGATAAATTCGGATTTTGCTGCCGTTCGTACAAAATGCGTTTGCGCACTTCCACTTCATTCGACGCCATTTTACTAAATGTAACAAGAATACAAACATGTTGTACAACGAAACAAAGTGGAGAGTTTAAGCTATCATATGAGTGAAACGTTTCAGCGATCCGTGAAATAATTCAAAATCTACACTGATAGACAAGTGTCCGAAATTTAACGTAGACAGGTTTTAGCTTGTTTAAAAATAAATAATTATGTTCACTCAACTAAGCAAAGAACTAAGATTCCATTCTTTTAACATGTTGAACTTTTGATCACGAGAGACTTCTGCATACTAGTCTTAAAATCAACACTCTGCATTCATTCAAAATGGTAATTTGACGAATTTTTGATACAGTACTGTTCTAACTACTGCTCCTATGACAAAGACAAAAAGATCGTATGAACAAAAAAAAACTGAAAACAAATGCAACGCATTATTTCATACTCTTACACTTAACAATGATAAACACAAAAGGAAGAAACAGCGAAAATCAGAAAACGGATTTGTTTATTTCTACAATGGTAATTAATCAAGGGCCGCAAAAAAAAAAACTTTTAAACAACTTAACTAAAATACAAAGATTGATCGGAAAATAAGCCGATGCACGGTGTTTCGATCCCTTAAAATTCTCGGAAACTCCCACAGCATTAATGTTTCTAATACCCCTCTTCCGATAAAACACACTCTTATAAATCAATACAAAACATCTGCAACGAAAAAACAATTTTTCAAAATCGCTTATTCAACCGCAGCCGAACCAGAGCAGAGCACACTTCTTCGCAGGGCATTTAACTGAATTCGAATCTTATGCAAGATCGTGCAAGATAAAAGATAAACCGATGCGATCCCGGAGTGCTTCTTGTTTCTGTTTTGTTGAGCGATGTTGAGCTGATCCAAGGATCTTTTTTCTTCTCGTGCTGATTCAGCTTACCAGACTCTCATTAAACTGAGAACGATCAGGAATTGTTTGTCGTTGTATTTTCTTATATTATCGATCGCTTGTCAGTGGTAAAATGTACCTTCACTTTTTCGGTTTTTTGTTTACTTCCAGAATTACACCACACAATGGCTTACGTCCGGGATCCAAGCGGTAGCAGCAGCACGTCGGCCATCAGACGACACCATTCCAGTGATGGCGACTACAGCAGGTACGCCTATACGTATAATTCGTCCACATTTTTGCTGCACATTACTCCCAGCATATAAATACTTCTTTTAATCAGCGCCGGTGAAATCATTTTGTTTGTACTTTGCAAGCAAATCTTTGATTAATGGTCGCACTTTGGAGTTTTAAGTGTCATACCGAAACGGAAAAACAATCCTACGTTGCATCGAAGGTTGGTGGGTTCCGCACTGCGGGTAGTTTGAGATCCACTGAGCGACTCGTTAGTTGCCTATAAAAATGCAATGTTGCAACATGAGAAATTGCTTCCAGTTGATGCGAGTTTATGGCCGAGTCCCTAGGGCTGAGCCAAATTCTTGGCACCAAATTCCGCTGAAAATTGGATGGGAGGACCCCTAGTGCGGCTCAGAGTACACAAATATGACAACGACATTAAGAGTGGCATTTACAAATTGATTTCTGCCAGTTCTTAAACACTCCTCAGGGCAAGGCCGAACATTGAGCGTTCGGACGCTTTGCACGCACACAATAAAAATGAGCACGATTATCGTGTTCGCGCATCTTTTGTTGCATCGATTATTAAAGAGTGGATACATAAAACGATATCTCCAGCACGATTCAGTGTGACCCCCACCGAGGTGCAGCCTTTCTGCCTGAACGGTATCATGTTAATATCTTAATTAATGGTCCGGCATAAAGAAGGTGGCTAATGAGGTAGAGGAGCAACGTGGACAGGACCCTTGCTCGAAAGTGATGCTTGGAAGAAGCGGTTGCAAAAAAAGAATCATTTATCTTCGGGATATTTAAGTTAGAAACCGAGGGGCCCCCCAAAGTGCGGATGCCACCATTAGGCCACACTGAGCTTGTAAAAGAAATGCTAATAAATCGGATGATGAATACGTGCGAAATTTGATAGCGATAAATCAAAACGGTTTCTGCAGGAGGAAGATAATTTTATTGTTTAATAACAGTTCACTAATTGGGAGGTTTCGTGGCCCAATGGAAGACACTCTATTCGTGAGGCGAATATTTGAAAATATAATATCATGTTAGTCTCGTCCGCTTATGTACTTTGGAACATGTTTCGTGAAAGTCACTCGTTTGGAAAGGCTTCATCTGTATGTATCTTCACGATTGTCTAGAAAGATTACTGTAAGTCCAGATTACTCTGATCACGATAGTACAAACTAACCTTTCGAGTTCTGGATGCATTAAATGTACTAGGATAGTCAAAAAGTTATGAAAGCTTGAAATGATTTTTTTTAACGTAGGACCAACAATCAATATTGCAACTAGCAATTTGAAATTGGTTCACTGTTGTAGAACCCCTTGGTTCAAAGTACACCTTGAAGCCAGCACCTAACTAGCATATTTGCGCCTTTGTTTTGATTTGCTGTGTTATTTTGACGGAATATTTGAGAGTGTATTCGTGTGAGTTCATTATTAGGGGCGTATTATTAAGCTTGAGACCGAGCTTGGGACCGATGTGCTAGTACTGACTGAGCCAAGAAAAAAATCGTATTTGTTCGGGACCTACTGGTCTTAGAGTTAGTCTATGGTAGGACTGCGTTTCTCTTTTCTATACCAGGTGTCATATAAAAAATTTGAAAAGTGAGAGCGTTACGCAAAAGTGAAAGGTTTTTGAACGCTAATAACTTTCGTTTACTGAACAGAATAACTTTATTTATACACCATTTGATCATAAAAACTTGAAAATGTTTTGCACTAAATTTTCAATCAAGTGCTATTAGTATAAGAAATTCAATTTTTTACTTCAAAATGACATACTTTTTGCTCCAATACAAATCCGCATATGAACAGGTTGAAAATATGGTTTTCCCTTTTTGGGTCCTCAAAAACGGGCAACAAATGGTTCCAATTGTCTTCTTCTTTTATTTTTTTTCGTTTCATTTAATGTTGATACAGCAATAGCCACACCCTCAGCTGCAAACTTATTTTGCATTGTTGCCGGTTTCTGGTTTTACAAAAGAAACCCGTCCCCTCTTATTTCATTCTCTTCGTACTGCATTCTCGTGCCTCTCTTTTTTGAACGCAATGCTATCAACACCAGTATAAAGCACACGATTTGAACCAAAATGATTTCATTGAGATATTCATGTTCAATTGACCGGCACGTACGGTTGGGTTTTCGCTCTCTAGTTACGAAGATTTTTCCCGGTTTTTCTTTATCTCATCCGTTTTCATTTTGGAAATTATCGTCTACGCTTCCTCATCTACAAACCAGAAGGAGGCACTGCAAAGTTTTTCAAGTTTCCACGCTCACGACCTATCGCCGTGGCAATGGGTCCGTAAAAATCGATAAGCCGCGCGGGCGTTATCCGCTTCCGATGCCTTACCGGAGCCGGGCACCTCCCAGCGCAAAACGATGGTTATGACAACTAGATTAATAGAATCATCCCAACAATCTTGTCGTCGGCTATTCACAGAGACGAGGAGTTTAATAAACTACTATCCGGATTGAATACAGCACATTACCCAAGTAACAATTTAAGTTTTATTCTAGCCGTATAGCATTCCTCCCGGCTGTGTTGATAAAACTACATTCAAAACTGTTTTGTCTACCAACACCTCCTCTATGCTTCTTTAAAGCCAAAATTTGTGCAAAGTGGCCCAC
The DNA here is from genome assembly GCA_024533555.2 of Aedes koreicus. Classification (NCBI taxonomy): domain Eukaryota; kingdom Metazoa; phylum Arthropoda; class Insecta; order Diptera; family Culicidae; genus Aedes; species Aedes koreicus. Next base: position 77,502 of record JAHHFK020005087.1, on the reverse strand, counting down.
TCTATAGACGGTTGTGAAAACAAGTTAATAAAACCTTTATAAGACCATAAAGATTTTGAAAATATTCTAGTGAAAGATGCTATGACCAGCCATGTCTAAACACTACACTGCACGCCGAGCTATTTTTTACCACGCTTAACGGGTGTCCACTAAAAAATGAGAATGATTTCAATACTTTTCCATCAGAACAAAAACGGCCGCATAGAAATGTCACTTTAGATGAATGAATCGTTGCACTCTCCAGAAAATTTTCATACACTCTTATTTCACTCTAACATGTTCAGTCGTGTTCAGTATGCCGTCGAAACAGGAAGAACTGCGCGCGGGGATTGTACAATTCTTTCAAGCGAACGAAGATCGTGGAAAAAAATACACGGTGGACCATTTTTGTCGTGAAAAAGTTCCGGTATCCACCGTATACCGTATCCTGGCATGCATGAGAGTAACCCGGAAGAAAGGTTGCGGCCGTCCAGCGAAAATAATGAATGAGAAAACGCTCCGCTCGCTGCGCAGCATGTTCAACAACAAGGATCTTGCAAGTCAACGGGAAGCAGCCCGAAAGTTCCATTGTTCGGAAGTCACTCATCTGCAAGACGCTAAAGGAAGAAGGAATAGTGTGTAGAAAGAAAACCAGATCCCCAGAGTACACAGATGAGCAGATTCAAACCGTGAAATCCCAATGCCGCTGGATGACTCGGAATTACGGCGGAAAATCTTTCGTTCTGGACGACGAAAGCTACTTTCCTCCTTCGAAGTCTCAGATACCGGGAAACGACTGATTCTACACTAAGGACAAATCTACTACCCCTCCGAAAAGTACAGTATCTGTTCAAGCAATAAATTTGAATCGAAGGTTATGTTATACATCGTAATATCCGATAAGGGTATTTCGAAGCCGTGGTTCAAACCAAGCGGTTTGGCCATCAACCAGGAGGTGTACCAAAGAGAGTGTTTGCAGAAAATAATTATCCCATTTCTTAAACAACATCACTCGGATGGCAAATACGTGTTTTGGCCGGACAAGGCATCATCGCACTACGCAAAAAAAACGCTAACGTTTTTGGAGAGCCAAAATATACCATATGTCCCAAAAGACCGGAATCCGACAAATTTGCGTCCTATCGAGGATTTCTTCGGTCTTTTGAGCTCCATGGTATACAAGGATAATTGGAAGGCCAAGAACACCAAGCAACTTACCAACAGGATCAAAAGCTGCATCCGAAAAATCGATGTGGCTGCCGTCCAACGGTCATGTTCCAGCATAACGACTAAGCTGCGCCGCACGGCGGACCACGGACCATATGACAATATTCACTAAACTTAGTTTGAAGATTTAAGTTGACCCTTTTAATAAAATAAATCGGTTTGAACAAAACTTCACTGGTATTTTTTTCCTGACCCATTCTTTTCGTTCTCATTATTTAGTGGACACCCGTTATAACAAATTCAGTTTTTGACAGCGTAGCATGCTCCAAATCAGATGCGCATTGAATTTTATGGTGAATATTGGCACGATAAGAGCCGAAAATTAATGCGCCTCGGAAATTATGCGCGTTTAAAACAACAAACACAAAATAAAAACAAATATATTCGATAAATTAAACATGAATTTCTTGAAAATTGATGAAATTCAATAAAGTTATCTAAAAGAATGTAGAAATTAGTCTCCGATATACAGTTCGTTTGCATTACATTTAAAATTTGGTGCATTTATTTCTCCACATTTCTATTATTTCTAATATTTCAATATGGCGATTGGAATAAAAATCACAATTCTGCCATAAAGCCAAGTTATCTTCGCAATGACTACTTTAAAACTATTTTGTTCTTTGGTGGCTTTCCTCAATGCCAATTTGCCGCCTCATGCATTTACTGGAAGCAAAATGGTTTTAAAATGCTTCTTCAACTGACCATAATAAGATAATATGAATTAGTCCTAAAACGGCATTTCAAAACAGCATATTATGAGTTCATAAAGTCGAAATAAAACCTTTGATAGGAGTAAAAGGAATTTGAGAAAACGACCTACAGACAAAATTTGAGCGTGTTGGTTGTGTTTCTCTTTTCGGTTTTTACAACATCGAGAGAGCCAATGCAAGGCACCAACTCAATAGATAGTTTATGATTTCAACCATTGAGTATTTTCATCTATACGTGAATGAGATGACATTTGATAGTTGACATGCTCCCATTTGACATATATTTAGTAGAGGGTTTTAGTTATATCCGGTTGTGATTACCTGTCAAACGCTGAAGTTACTCAAAAGCAAACAAAGCAGAAAATACATTAAGAGGCCTGAGAAGACATCAACTTGTTTTGGAAAACTTTCAAAGAAGATAAACTAAACTTGGCATCTAAAGCAACAACAAAAGTGAACGCATTTGCTCTGATTGTGGACTGTATTTTACGACAAAAGTGAATGCAGATCGTCACCGCAAAATCATCCACAAAGCAGATACTTCGTCTAAAAAAATAAGGCCACTCACGATTCTGCAGCAACGCCAGGAAGAAATTCTTTGTGAGGTCGACGTGAACGGGGCTACGGAAGTTCTATGGGTTGGATTGGACTTAACATCCAAGAAACAATCCCACCAGAACTTCCGCTAATGGATCTAAATAACTCGCTGATGGACTTTAATAGCCATGGTTTGAGTATCTTTAGCATTTGCATAATTGAATTTTATTTTTTATTTGTGCTATTTATATGAATAAAAATAAAAATGAATAACTGAACTACCTGATTAATTGAGTTTTATTTCACAATTTGTTTTTCAGACATATTAAAGAACATTTTCCACAGATTTAAAAAATTGAATTTGATAAAGTCTTCGTAGACTTTAAGGAGGGGAGGGGGTTGTAAGAAGTCTACTAAAGTCTACTAGGGCAGGAGGGGGTTGAAAGTGTCAAATTTCGGTCTTCGTGGTTTATGAACAGCCCCTAAACAACTTTGTTTCATGCTGCAAATGAGCAAATCTCAATCAAAACTTGAAGAGTGTCCTGAAACGATTTGTTGACGATTACATTTAACTGACTAAATCGAATCATGCATAATGCTTCGCGGTGTCTTATTGAGAATTTTAGAGATCAAATTTTTGGAGAAAATCATTCCTGTATACTAAAAGAATAGTCCTCAGATGTCAGTATGAATTCTACTCGAAGTTTTAATTGAAAGAACTCTCAAAGTTCTTGGCAAATCATGCTCAGGATTCGAAAATATACTTCCAAATCCAGCTCGAGAGTTGGGGTCAATTTTGATTAGCATTCTGGTTAGGTTACAGATCGTATCTCGTTTATAATTTTATGAGATTATAAGCAAGCTTACTAGCAGAAAATTCTCACTATTGGACTAGTGCACTTGCATTTGGTCATATTGTCGTCATAAGGTTTTCTATGAAATTTATTTACCTTTTTACAACACACCATCAGGCAGTAGTATCGCTTCGGTTCAGACAGCAAGCTCGTGTCGGTCTCCGGACCAGTGCTGTAAAAAGTCATTTCGTGCAATTGGATAGATTTACCGATAACTTGGTAAAACAGCTGAATTTATAAACATGATGTGTCATAAAATTGTAGCTCTTGACAAATTCTACAACTTTGTCTAACAGTGTATTGCCCTAACAGGTATATGTGTTATTATCAATGTTATATTCCAATGATATTCATTGATGAATATCATTTGAATATTCAAATATTACGCTCTCGCGTCTTAGGTTTTAAAGTTAGAACAATCATTATATGAAAATAACCAAGCACAACAATTTCGTCATAAGTGATATTGGAAAAATCGGCCTCTGGAACGAGTTGTTGGTAAATTTAGCGCATTGGGTGAAAATGACTATTTACAGCACTGCTCCGGACAATGAACATTAAACGACTTGTAAGTAGTGTATAGCATCGGTGTCGGTGGTGTATGGTCGGTGTAATAATAATAAGGTGACTTCCTTGCATGTGGCATGTGGTGGAAAGGGCTTTATCGAATATAGTAAACAATACATGAAAGTCATGACATTTTCCAGTTTGCCTTATTATTCCACGCTATCTTTCAAGAGTCACGTTTTCTATCTATCGAAATCAATCTGCAAATTTCAGTCTACAAATCGAACGGGTTCAATAGAACCAAGAGCCTCGTAGCCCTCTACCGGTGGTAGATACTGGGAAAGCAGCTACGACTTTGACATAATCTGGTAAAGGAAGAATTCCGACCTTATTAACAAAATACCCATGGAAGCTGACACAGGATTCTGCAAAATGACGTTCTGCTACATTCATAACGAGACCATATGACTCCAATCGTTCAAAAACGACACGTAGGTACATATTCACGATACTCGGTGCTTTTGTACTCGAGGCGTTGCAGATGTCATCCACAGAAATAACCACGAAATCCATGGCATTGAATACCTTTTGAATGAATCTCTGGTACATCTGACAGGCGTCACAGAGCCCAAATTACATGCGTGTAAAATCGTTCAGGCCACACAAAGACGTTCCAGCAGTATTGAGAACAGATTGTCTTCCACAGATATTTGGTAGTATCTTTTTCCAATTCGAGTATTCTAAAAATGTAATAAAGCTGGAAAGCATTTATCATATTATGGATTTGAAGGACCACACATCTCAATTCTCTGGTTTTGTTAGGAACTTAGTATAACTGCCTTACGCAACCGTCACTGGAGCTATGTACATACATATATGACAGCATTTGCTTGCTACTGGGAGTCATTTTATCTGTGTTTGGTGAATTTCGTCTTGTTACACTGCTGATTAGATCATCGTCTGCAAAGTGATCTTCCTGAATTCGGCGAAAGATTTGATATTTGACTTACACACGTTATATACAACGACAGAACTGTTTCTGCAGAAGCGACTGGTCATATACCTTGGCACATGTATCCCAGTCCTTTCAAAACTCTCAATGTTTGCCAACATAGAAACTTAAGTAACCCTATCTTAAAAACAATCACGTTTATCCAAGCTCGTTCCTGTCCTTAAAAGAAACATGATTTTTGAAAATGAGGAATGACACTAAATCTCCGTAGGTAGCGGTCATTTCAACCTCTCATTGAAGCGTACTACCTGTTGCATTCAAATGTACACAGCCAAACCAAACTAAAGTCAGTACGTTTGTCCCAGACCTTCCCATGCTCACTGCAGCCCAAGACAAGTTTCCATTCGGCATAATCAATCAACAGGTTCCGTCGATCTATCAACCCGCATTCCCCTCGTTGAAATCAATGCAGCAGGATTCCGCTATACTTTCACAGTTACCACTGTTGCAGGCGACACTGTTTGTTTGCAAATCGAGCCCCACGGACGACGGGAGTAAACCTTGATTAATTGAATTCTGACCTAATCTACATGTTTAATGTCTCACTTATACTTATCTATCTGCCTCCGGTCGGTCGCCCGATAAAGGCAAACACACGGCTGTTTGATGCGCTGAACGAGCTTGCTCTGCATTAATTAAGTCATCGCGAGATATCGTTTGTGGCAACAGGTCGGCATGGACAGGTGCGGATGTGATATCTCACTCATCCGATGGACCCAAGGAGAGAAGAGTAATTGCCAGAACACTCATCGTGAGCTCGCGAAGATTATCAGCAGCGAGAAATCTCGGCAGTGCTACCGTCCGAATGATGGCAATAAAAGACAAGCTAATTGAGCCTGGAATCCATTTTTGCAGGGATATTAAAATGCTACCCGCATACTCTTGGCCGTCACGTGAGATACGATATGCAACCGGCCGGGAGTAGATTGAGTTGTAAATTTGCTCCAGGGGACCTCCAAAGATAAGCTCGACGTCAGTTTCCCAGGTGTAACCGGCCGGCAGTTTCTCTAATGGATGGCTTGTTATGGTCATCGTGCCCGGGGGCCGTCCTGGGGTTAATTGTACACCTTAGCAGAATAAATTTGAGCCATTTTTCAATTCGATGTAACTTTAATGGTTTTTAATTAAAACTGGCAAGCCGCGAGAGCATTATTCTTTGATTCTGTTTCACACACCATTTCCCGATAGAGCGAACCAATATGGGTGATATGTAAATTCGCATAAAATAAATTCAATGTTCAATTGCAATGTCGATTAATTAATTTTTATTGCTACACATATCAATGGCGCACCTGCAAGGAGTAGGTAAATCCGCATACATTTAAAAGTACACCGACGATGCGGGTATGGGCTTGTATTGACTCCGAGGTTTGGAGCGATCTTTTTTCGAAGCGGTTAGTTCGATAATCGTTTCGTTATTTATTAGAGGCTTGTAATTACTGAGCGTAGTTGTATTATACTATCTTAGTGCACATCTGATGAAGGTCCTGGAAAGGAATTAACATACAGAGTTGCACTATTGTTAAGACTAGATTTATCATCTCCGGTAGTCATATTGCAGCAAGTTAGACTGCTCCTGCTCATTTTCTTAATGACTTGTTTTGAAAGGGTAGGATGAGAATTGTTACACAACTGTTGTTTGGATTTTGTCGATGAGATTGATAAGCATAAAACCTCCTGATTGTTTAATGTCTTCTGTTCACTCAAAGGCGCATAAATCCTACTTCTTTATGGATGGAGAGCTGATAATATGGTAATTCATTACATTTGATCATGATATCTTTTCATTAATTAGGAAAGTTTGGAATTAAATCAACTAACTCCAAACAAATAATGTTCAAATGACAAAGGTCTCCAAATTATACCGATGGCTTTCCAGACCTAGAATATGATTTTCTAAAATCCTTCGATTTCCCCAGTACAAACAGGCTGTCGACAATTTGTGTTAAGCTATCGCGTTTCTTGGCTGTCAGTACATATTGAACTATTATTTGACAATTACTGTGTTTAAAAAAAATCAAATAAATCTCCAATGTGACCATTGTCCGCTAGATTTGTTTATCTTTTCACCAGCAGAATTTTTTTTGCGCGTAGCATTTTTGCCTCGAATTTCCAGCAATTTTTACGTTTTACCAAGATAGCATATCAATCCCACAAATCGTTTTGGGATTATAATTACAATATTTTTGCATTTGACAAATTCATGTAAGTGAATTTGGTATTCATCTTTCTTCATTTTTTTTTTTTATTATTAGTGAAGTGGTGATTCAGCCGAAGCCGGTTGGATTTTCCTGAAGATTCATATTTACTTATATTCGTTTGACGATAGCTTATTCTTTAACCTATCTTACCAGTCAGACTAACGCCCGGATGTCCTTTGCTGTGAACAGAAGTCGCCTCCAACTCACAAGGTCCACGGCTAAAGGGTGTCCACGATGAAATTGCCACACTATGAAATTGCTCTAACTTTTTAACCGTTCGGTAGAATTTAATGAAAATTTGCGTTGATTTAGTTCATAGTGCCTGCAAGTTTAAAGTCATGTGATCAAAACTCGCGGAAGTGGAGTCGAAAGAACAGCTCATGCGTGATAAAGTCTTGCGCATTCATCACTAGAACAAGGATCTCTCGCATCGTTCCATCGCTAAAACGTTGGGAATCGCGAATTTCTCGGTGTCGCGAGTGATTAAGCGGTTCGAGGAACGGTTGACCACCGATCGGAAGCCCAGAAGTGAAGGAAAAAGTATTCCGTACAACACCAAAAATCACAACCGCGTAGTTGGGGCCTTCAACCGAAATCCGAACGCCTCCGTTCGGGATGTAGCTTTAAGAAGCTGCACCTAAGCCGAAGTTTTGTCCAGAAGGCCAAAACTAAGGCTGGGCTTCGAACGTTCAAGGTACAAGAGGCCCCTAATCGCGACGAGAAACAGAACAAGTCCGCCAAAACCCGTGCCAGGAAGTTGTACCTCAACATGACGACGACAGTTGAATGCTGCACCATGGACGACGAAACATATGTGAAGACCGACTTCAAACAGATCCCCGGAAACCTGTTTTTCACGGCCAAGGATAAGTTCAGCGTTCCGGAGCATGTCCGCACTCAGAAGATGTCCAAATTTGCGAAGAAATTCCTGGTTTGGCAAGCCATCTGCACGTGCGGGAAGCGGAGTGCAAATTCCTTTCGTGACCCAGGACACGATGAACGGACAGGTGTACATAAAAGAGTGCCTCCAGAAGCGGCTGCTTCCTCTCACCGAAGGCCCACAACGTCCCAACAATCTTCTGGCCAGATTTGGCCTCATGCCACTACTCCAAGGACGTGCTGAAGTGGTATGCGGACAATAAGGTCAATTTCGTGCCGAAAATGTTCAACCCTCCCAACACTCCGGAGCTCCGCCCCATCGAGAAGTACTGGGCGATTATGAAGCAGCACCTTCTTAAACGACCTAAGGTAGTGAAGACAGTCGAGGAACTGAAGAAAGTATGAGTTTACATGCAAAAAACGGTTGATTCACAGGTTGTGCAGAATCTTATGGCCGGGGTTAAGGCCAAGGTGCGGGCATTTGCGTATGGACTGTAACTAAAATACGAGTAAAATGGTAAAATGAAGTTTAATAGTTATTTCTCAATCCCTGAAAATTTGATGGCAATCGGATGAAAACTCGAATTTTGTGTGTGGCAATTTCATCGTGGACACCCTTTATACTTTGTCAGCCTCGCATTCTGCGAAGGGTCCGTAGGTCGCCTTCCACATGATCGATACACCATGCCCGCCACGCTACTTTTCTTCTTGTACCAGTCGGGTGGTTCTTGAGAACCCTTTTTCATCGGGCTGAAATCCGACATCCTTACAACGTGCCCAGCCCATCGCAGTCGACCGATTTCTGCAGTGTGTACGAAAGGAGTTTCTCTAAGCAACTCATGATTCACTCTTCTTCTGTACGTTTAGTCTTCCATCTTCACTCCATCGTAGATCCTACACCAAGGACGCATTCGTTCTCCGCGAGCATAGCCCAGGTTTCGTGTCCATAAAAGACTACCAAATCAATCATTGAATGTTTTGTACATGGTCCACTCTGTAGCGCGACGAAGCGAAAAGAGTAGCGTACATCGGAGTCCAGAGAAGGCACAGTTTCTAGCCTTAAGGCGTCGTTGTAAAGCGTGTCCTGAAATAAATTTGAATCATCACACGAACGTCATAGGTTTGACAGAAATTCAAACAAACTTTTTTCTTCTTTATTTTCCTCAAGAAAGTTCCTTTATACGTTTGCATTAATAGATTTAAATTTCACCCTCACGCCCAAACTTTCGGTCCTTTGACTTGACTCCTGCCATTGGTCCAGGTCCAGGTTGGACAAGCTTCTCTCCTTTGGTTTTGTAAGTTTTAGTCCACTTCTGCTTGAAGTTTTGAACCGGTTTTCACTCTCCTCCCATTTTCTGACAATCAGCCTTCATTATTATCCAAAATTTATCGATCAGTCGGAGCTCTGGACAGTTTGGAAGATTAATGTGGATTAATGTAACGAGGTATCACAATGACAATATTTTCCTCGTACCATTTCTTCGTCACTGTTGAGTAGTGGCAAGATGTCAAATCGGGCCAAAACAGTGTGTTTTGAGAATGCTGCTTCAGAAGTGGCAATAGGCGTTTTTGACAGAGGAGTGAAGAAAGCGTTAGTTCTTGAAGCCTGCCACTTTTGGTGTGGCGCCAATGACGATTTTAACATTTTAAGCTCATCCAGCCCTTGTTTGTAAACGAATGCATTCTATATGAATTCACTCTCTGAAGTGATTCGTTATCGCTTCAGGACAACGAACTTCACTCAAATAAGCCTCTTTGTGTCCTCAATTAACTAGGATGACATGTTTCATAACTAGGCAGTTGAAACAACGGTTGATGTTTATACTTTCGTTATACTCTTCGCCATAGATCAGTTCACACCAAAAATAATCTGCAAAACTCCAATGTATCCTCCCTGGTCAAATAGTTCTCTTAACCGATTCAATGCGGATGGGTCATACATGACCCAAGATTAAAACTTACTGGCAAAACTCGGCTTTTAGAGTTACAGAAGAACTTTGTTCTGCAAACTTGTTCAAATCTAACTCTTTTAACTAGGAAAAATATTTAACAGGTATTGTTACAGACACAATGATGATCGAGATCATCCAAATTTCGTAACTGTAAAAGCTACATGGAAAATTTTAACACCGTTTCCGACAATTCACGAGGACTCCATCGTACTTATGAGTTGGTAAAGCTTTATGGGACATGATTGCACAATTAAAGTATTCTCAGAGTATCTACGGCACTCCAAACTATTCTTAAGTTTAGATGTTGATGTTTTGCATGATTAACAAGGCGATTTACGAGTTCTCTATCGTACTATGAGTTGGTATAGCTCCATGGGACATCATTGCTCAATTATAGTCATATTGCAGTTGTTAAGTCACCAAGTAATTGTAGCATCATCTTTGGATGGTGTGGACTTCTCGAATCTCTTATCAGTAGTTGTCTCCCTTCTACCAGCTGAATGTACGATTTATCTATCGCAGCATCCGATCGTGTAGCCGATCGTTAACACTAGTAATCTTCATACGCATCTTCCCGTTGATCGATAAAACCCAATAAGCAGCAGAGCTTAGAGTTAGTTGCAAATAACCAGTCGATTGCATTAAATTGAAAATCGTCGCGTATGTAGTATCGAGCGAATAAAATAGTTCTTAATATTCATACCCTTAAATCGAAAGGCAATTATTCCCAAATTCGAAACTCTACAGCAATATTCTCAAAATATCTACGGTACTTCAAACTGTTCTTGAGTTCTTACGAGGTCCTCATTGTAATTATGAGTTGTAGTGATCAAATCAACTTTTACTACAATATCATGAGTAATCCAAACCATCATGGAGTTCGTATCTTAATGTTCTAGACGATCAACCCTCTATTTGCTATTTTCTTATCAAATGTCTGTATTTGTCCATGGAACATTTTCCAACAATTCTGGACACTCTAACTTTATTTATATTGGTGTTTCATCACGCACATAAAAACAAAACTCAGGCAGACGATTTCCATGTTTAATTGTTTAAAAGGAATTTCCCTTAAAAGGAATACAATTCCACTGGAACTTCACTATGCATTTTATTTTTGTAGTATAGATCTCCACGTTTTTTTTTAAGTTTTGTTAGTAAGTGTCCACTACCAGGGGTCTCTCTGTGGGAGCTCTTTGGTGTGGAGATTAGTGCAGGGTTTTTAAAAAAAAAAAAAAAATCAAAATTTTCATTTGCGTTCATCATTCAACATTTTGTGTTAATTCTTCGTCAAACTTTTCAGCAGAACTCTAAATAAAATGCTAATAGTCATGCCCATTTTTTTTTTTTTTTTAATCTTTATTTTACGTCGGCCTATTTCCTCACATGGTGACAATCACCGACGCCAGGAAGACGACTCCACCACCTGGACCCTACCTAACGACTCATGAATATGAACCGGGACCAACGGCTTTACTTCCCTTCCGAAGGAAGACGTGACTAGATTTTTTCGCCTCAGAAAAATCACCGACGTCGACTGGGATTGAACCCAGACCCACTGGGGTGCCAAGTAGCAGTCACGCTTACCACTACACCACCGACGCCGGCTAATGCCCATTTTTATCGTATTACATTTTTGTATTTCTTACGAAATATTATCAACATCACAATCTTCAGCTTCCTCTGTCTCGGAGCAGAAATCATCTGATTCAGAAAAAAACTGTCGTTCAGATCCTCTTTTTTTGTCTCCACGTCTATCGGATCAACCTTTGGGCCCTCAAATGGCACGGTCCTACGTTTCCGGTTACTAAAGCCTCTCCACGTTAAATTTCAGACACTTTTCTATCAGTGTAGATTTTGGATCGCTGAAACGTTTCACTTATATGACAGCTGAAACTCTCCCCTTTATTTCGTGGTACAACATGTTTACATCCTTGTTACATTCAATAAAACTGCGTCGAATCAAGTGGAAGTTCGCAAACGCATTTTGTACGAACGGCAGTAAAATCCGAATTTATCGGTACGCGATCTTGCCAAGAAACTAAAACTACCGAAAAGTACCGTGTTCTATGTTTGCAAACATTTAACCAGCGCTTGACTATGTATGGATCGGAAGATTGGAAGTTGAACAAATCGAAACGTATGGTACCGAATTACTGGGCTCTAGCTAAGTGGAAACTCTTCGAAACTAAGAAGAAAGTAATTGTTACCGATGATTTCAAGAGAAGATGGAGAATCGTCACGGCGGGCGTATCTGAGGATACCGTACGGAACCTGATGGCGGGTGTACCACAGAAAGTTCAAGAATTTTACAGAAAGAAGGAGTAACATCTTAATCAACTGTTTGTAATGTAGATATTACTCTATTATTGTGAAATAAATAACCGTTTTTGTTGAATTATGATCATTTTTTTTTTGCTGCTATTATTTTGGTGCTCGAAATTTAGCGTGGACATGCTTTAGTTGCCATTTTGTTATGACTGCACAGAACGCTCAGCAACGCTCCACAATGCGCCTGAATGTTTCTCTCGATGGTTGCGCCGCGTAACGGTGAGTTCCGAACAAATAATTTTAATTCAAGCTTTCAAATCTCGGTGACGCTCCGTGAAATGGAGCATTCAACAACAGTGGTACAATGGGAAAACATAAAAACCTTTTGTAACTCGCAACCCTTTCAGTGCCCTGTACACTGATAGGCAAAATAAAATGCCCACTTCAAAAATCGATATGTTTTCGATAAGTTTTCATTGAAAGACCCCTCGATTCTTTATGTTTTGATATTTTGGCATGTTTTGAAGCAAATGGCTCAACCTGGTGCATTTGTATACGTGATCGCATTTGATTCAATTGAAAAAAATGGAGAACGCAGTGCTTTCGAAAGCAATTCCCTTGTGTAGCCGAAAATTGGTCATTCGTGATGTGCAAAATGGTGAATCACACCGGGTTGTCGCTAAGAAGTACAGTATCAGTAAGGCAGCGGTTGGCAAAATTCTTCTGAAGCTTAAAACGTTTGGATCAGTGGTGGATCGCCCTGGCAGAGGCAGGAAGCGGAAAACGGATGCGAGAACGGACACCAAGATCATGCGCGAAGTCAAGAAGAACCCGAAGGTAACTGTCCGCGAGATCCAGTAAACCCTTCAGTTATCAGTTTCCGGTCGAACTGTTCGTCGCCGTCTCGTAGCACAGGGGTTGAAAAGCAGACTTGCCCGGAAGCGCCCATTTATCAGCAAGGCAAACAAAGCCAAACGGCTTAAGTTTGCTAAGGAGCATGCTGATAAGCCCCTAGAGTTCTGGAAAACGGTTCTCTGGACGGACGAATCAAAATTCGAGCTGTTTAACCGAAAGCGGCGGGTTCGTGTTTGGTGCAGATCGGGAGAGGAGCTTCAGGAGCGCCACATCCAAGACACGATGAAGCATGGAGGAGGAAATGGGATGGTCTGGGGGTGTTTTTCGTGGGGTGGAGGAAGCATTGTGAAAATCGACGGAATAATGACGGCGCAGAATCTTACATCAACATCCTGCGAGAAAATCTGGAGGTTTCGCTGATCCTGACGGGCCTTGAAGAGATGTTCGTATTCCAGCAGGACAACGACCCGAAGCATACTGCCAAGAAGACCAAGTCTTTCTTCCGGTCTTGTCGGATCAAATCCGCTGGAATGGCCTCTACAAAGCCCGGACCTCAATCCCATCGAGAATTTGTGGGCGATTCTCGATGCCAGGGTTGACAAAACTGGTGTTACCAATAAAAAGCAACTATTTTGAAGCCCTGGAGCGCGCCTGGGAAGAGCTAGATCCACAGCACCTGAAGAACCTGGTCGAGAGCATGTCGAAGCGCCTGCAGGAGGTCCTGAAGGCCAAAGGAGGAGGCAATCGATTATTGAAATGCTTTTATTTTACTTTAATTTATGTTTTCTGTAGCCTAAATGAAGTGGGCACTTTATTTTGTGACTGTTTTTTTTTCAACACAGATTGATTTTTTTTCTTTGAGTAAAACTCCTTTTTTCAGTATTCCACAAGTGAAACTTAAAAAGAATATAAAAAATAAGATAATAAAAAAAATACAGTGTGTTTACTTTGATCTAGAACCAAGTAAATGAGAGAAATTGAAAAACTATGAGGTGGGCACTTTATTCTGCCTATCAGTGTAAATCTTCTATCTTTTTCACGTAAATGCGATTTGAGCCACCAATAGGTGCAAAAATAATTGTCCTGACTGATATTTTCAGGTGCGAGAAGCCTGTTGGGCATGTTAGCTTCGGTTTTATTTGGTGATGGACTATTCCACATGTTAGAAGTCACTTTTGATTGACTCCTCGGTCATTTACGGCGCTTGCTTGGTGGAAGTGATTGTGAATGTGAAGAGTATAGCATGCATCAGACGCATACCATGTATTGAGACTGAAAGTTTTAGCACCGGTTTTCAAAAACATTAGTAAGCGAATATTGATTCGATTCGATGATAACCATTATTCTCTATTTCAGATATATTTCGACCAAAAAAACGACATCACAGGAAAATCTTGGCGCTAAGTTAATTTTTTTATTGATTCAAGAGGCTAGAAAGTGTAAAAATAAGTTATTCGAAGTACGTCATTTCAATATGCTGTCTGAATTAGCGTTTTGAAATATTAAGGGTGACTTGTAAACAAGACCGGGATTTTCTAAACATTATTTTCGATAATGTATGAAGTGAGTATTGTCAAACGATCATTACTATCGAAATTTCTAAAAAATGCAATTTTAAGATTCTATGCATGAGCAATTATTAGCGTGCTAAATGTCCTATATCTGATTCTTCATCTTCAAATTAAAATGATAAAAAATTAACCAAAACATCTGCAATTAAACACTGTGAATCTCATTGTTGGTCATGTACATTCTAGCAACAATAAAATTCACGCTTTAACGTTGTTATGATGACTTGAAAATGAGAAGAAAGATTAGTAATTTTCATTTAATTCCAACTTCCTTTGTTGCTTATCTTGACCGCGACACGTATTTCGTCGACAATGTGCAGACTTCTTCAGTGTCTAAAAAGCTTCTTCCACTTAAAAGCTCACACTGACCAGATTGTAATGATGTTCCATGTAGTTTCACAATGCATGTATACGTTCAAGAAATCGTAAATATCCGTGATAATATTGTAGAATATTATGATATGAACTCAAAAATAGTGTGAAGTATCGTAGATATTCTGATATGTCTGTCATATGTCTAAAAAGGTGTAATGATATCTCATGAAGTTTTTCTCACCCATACGTATAGTGGAGACTTCGTAAACCGCCTTGTTGATCATGTGGAACATCAAGATTTGAACTCAAGGAAAGTTTGGAGTACCTTAGGTATTCTATAAATATTGTTACATTTCTATTATAGTGTTATGATGTTCCCTGGAGCTATTTCAAATCATAATTACAATGGAAACACCTTAAATTATTGATCATGTAGAGCATCAAGATCTAAACTCAAGGATTGTGTATAAAAAACTTTTTCCAACTTATAAAAAACATTTTATCCTTTCAATGGTTTTTATCACTTGTTCAAGCATGCACAGATAAAAAGAAACATTGAATTTTCAGCGTTATCTAATGCACATAAAGGGAATGCTAGATTTGGCAGAAAATAATGGGATCTCTCATGTAAATTTAAGCAAGCTAACGCCTGAATCTAGTCTGTTGTATGAAAGATTGCAAACATTGTCGTATGGCGCATGAAATATTGCAAACAATTTCGTTGTTTATGTCTCCTTTGGCATGGAATTAAACGAGGAGAAATTTTACGCGCTTGTTAAAATAAATTATTTTTTTCTGTGTGTAGATCATAAATTACGTTGAAATACGCTGCTTTAAATCCCGGTCCCGATGTTATACAATCCATTGTGTTGAAAAGGTGTAGCTCTGCACTTTTGACTACTCCTCTGACAACTATTTTCAACCGTTCTCTTGCATCTGGATCCTTCCCTAGCATATGGAGGAAATAAACTGTTTTTCCTGTGCATAAAAAAAGGTGATAAACGAAAAGTGTCCAACTTCAGAGGAATCGCCGCTTTGTGTGCCTCGTCTATACTTTTTGAGCTTATAGTTCTCAATATTCGGAAGCACCATTGTCTCAATTATGTTTCCGAGACTCAATGTGGATTCATGTCAAAAAGATCCACCTGCAATAATCTGGTTACCTAGACATAGAAGCTCACAAACAGGTTGATGCAATCTGCAACGGTTTTTCTGCAGCCATGAAATTTTGATAGCTAAGCTCGATCGTCTTGGAATCTACAGTACATTACTAGATTGACTTAATTCCTGCCTAGTTGGTCGTTCTATGTCAGCCAAAATTGGATACATAATATCGAATCCGTTTTCTGCCTTATCTGGTGTTCCACAGGGCAGTCATATTGGACCTTTTCTATTTCCGCTATACTTGAATGATGTTAATCTACTACTTAAGTGTTTCAAGCTTTCGTATGCTGAAGACTTCAAACTTTACGATGCATGAACCTATCCTGAAGACGCACGATTTCTACACTTAGAACTAGATACTTGTTCTAAATGGCGCGCAACAAATCGTATGAGCCTGAATGCTGGAAAATCTCTTTCACTAGAAAACGCTCCGAGGAGATATTTGACAACACTATTCCTAAACAACACTAACATCCCTAAAACGCGAGGATACAGTTAAGGATTTGGGGTTAGGGATCTGTGGATTCTATTACCTCCAAAGCCTCAAAATGCCTGGGCTTCATTTTCCGTGCTGCAAAAGACTTCTCGAATAGTCAATGCCTATAGAAACTGTATTGTTAATTGGATCACTTTACACTAAAGTTCTGTCCAGTTAGAATCCGGAATCACTTATTGTGTTGCAGCGGCACGGAATCGTTGATAATCCAGCGTAGTCCGCAATAAAAATCGCAAAAACGTTGAAAATCGCCAAATCAACCGTGTATGATGTGCTCAAACGTTTCAAGGAGCGAAAGAGCGTGGATCGAGTGCCTCAAGGTAATCGTCGTAGTGGAACATATGACCGCAAGCTGAACCAGAAGGTGTTGAGAACCGTCAGAGCAAACCCTGGACTATTAGATAATGAAATCGCACAAAAATACACTGCTGCTCGCAGTACCGTTCGAAGAATTTTAACCAAACGAAGATATCGTTCTTATCGAGCCAGCAAGCAACCAAACAGAACATTGAAGCAAAGTTTCGTCACCTAAACTCGAGCTCGGAAATTGTACCAGCAAGTTTTGACGAAGTACCAAGGATGCCTGCTCATAGACGATGACACCTACGTCAAAATGGATTTCGGATAGCTTCCTGGCCAAAAATTTTACATGGCGTCGGCACGAGGAGATGTTCCTGCGAAGTTTAAGTTTGCTTCTATGGACAAATTTGCCAAAAAAACAGGTGATTTGGCAAGGGCATTTGGCAGCTGCGAAACAAAGATCAAAGTGTTCGTGACGAATAAGACGATGGACTCGAAGCTGTACAAGTAAGAATGCCTCAAAAACCGCGTACTACCTTTCATTAAAGCCCATAAAGGTCCCGTGAAGTTTTGGCCAGATTTGGCGAGTTGCCACTACAGCCGGGAAGTCATCCAGTGGTACCGCGATAATAACGTAGATTTAATCGATAAGAACATAAATTCACCCAACTGCCCGCAGTTCCGGCCCATCGAGAGATGTTGGGCAATAATGAAGCGGAAGCTTAAGAAAAGTGAAAAAAAACGGCTCGGGACGCCATTCAAATGACCCAAAATGTGGAACAAATGTGCCAAGGAAGTGGACTCCGGAGGTGTGCAGCGTTTAATGGGAGGAATAAAGAAGAAAGTGCGAATTTTCATTAGAAACAAAAAGAAATGATTTTATTGATATTTTTTCCTTGAAGAACAGTAAATTACCTTTGTTTTGATGTATTAAACTTATTTGTACGTCAATCCGTTACCGAGATGCAGATGCTTTTATTATTCCGGATTCTACATGGACATAGCTTTATAATATGCACTAGTTGTATGGGCTCCATACTATTGAAACGGCATACAATAAATAGAGTCAATTCAGTTTGTTCGCTATGCTCTTCGGTGATTGCCTTGGAACGATCCTTTTAACTCTCCCAATAACGAAAATCGTTGCAAACTAATCGACCTTGATCTTCTCGAGACTCGTAGAATTGTAACAAAGGCTTCATTCGTATTCGATGGGTTTCAGTCTCATATTATCTGCCCATCTGTGCTAGCTGAGTTGAACGACTTAATTCTGACTTATTTGAGTTTTTATAGAATAAGAATACTTTATGTTAGTTTTATGGCCATTTAAGAAAAAGGCTTATGGTCCCCTGAATTAGGCTTTTCTTTCCTCCATAAAATAAAGTAAATAAAGAAATAAAGAAGAAGCTATAAAAATGAAATTGTCCAACGGCATTCCATTAACAATTTTTTTTTTCTAATTTGAAAATCTTTGGCGTAATGAAAGGTTTCTCATTTTAACAGAAAGAAAAGCTGGCTCTTCCAGATAAATCTGGCATAATGGTAACCCTGCATGCAACTTAAAACTATCTTGAGTAATGTTATTACTGTCCGTTAGAAACGAAATCAACGGTACAGCACCCACCCTTATCTTGTACAGATACATTAGTTCAATTCAGACAATAACAAAGGATTAGCCAAGCCAAATAATTGGCTTTTTCTATAGTATCCATCCGACGAAAACAAAAACACTTGACTGTACCACATAGTCATCAAATAACAGACTAAACTGCTTCATCGGATCTTTTGATGTTTATAAACACATCACAATAATTTATATCAACATTCGTGCACCAGGGTACCCACCAGTCATAGTTAATGCGATCTTAATTCACCTCGCAGCCGCGACCTGCCATCTATAGTCCATAAAACGACTCAAAAGCAATTAATCTGCATAATATTCAATATTCATACACTTCAGGCCCAAATGATAGCAATCATTGAAAGTCTCGCGTGATTCTTGTGATTAGCTCGCATTTACCTTTTAGAGGGAATTAGAAGAAAAATAACAAGCCATAAAGCCGCGGCTCGTGCATTCATGGCAAATTGCTTCATTCTGTGGCACAGGCTCGGCAATGTTTGCACTATAATATAGCACCATACATGAGGTTTTATAGGTTCAATGGCTTCCACTGATGTTTTCACGCGTGAGTGTTTACCTCTGACTCAACCCACCAGCAACGATTATGCTCCATTGAAAAGGCCTACTTAACCCAAGCCGTCTGAGTGTCATTATCAACATCAGCCGATATCGCACGCCTTCGCAACCAATATTCCCTAAGCATGCTGTAAGGTAAACAAACCCGGTCGAGTCGAGCCATGCAGCTTTCCCCATGATTAATGATCCATTCAAACCTTTCATACGAAAACCCTACTTCGGATTTAATATCACCCGTGGAAAATGGTCATTTAATTGCTTAAAGCTGGTCTTCAATGCTGAAAGCACTACAAATTACCACAGAGTATAGCGTATTTGCACATGCCCTGGTAGAGACCTCCCGCTGATCGAGTTGCGGGTCTACTAGGTCGGGACTGGAAAATGGTGCCCGCGATCGTTCCGGCATCGCAATTATATCGTTAAAGCTTATTGGAAGATTAAACGATCCAATCGGAGCTGTTAGGCCGGATAATTATCCCGGTTGGCAGGTGTGCGAAAATATTTTTTGGCGCTGCGGCGCGATCGAGTTTTGAATTTGACGGTAATTTATTGATTGGTGAGAAAATCATGCTCCGTAGTTTAATTTGCAGGAATTTTCTGCCCATTGCTCTGCGCAGCTATGTTAAATGTTTTCCGATTTGGGCTTCCGCGAGAAAGAAGTTAGGCGGGCTTGAATCATAGCTCGGCGTGAGTCAGAAGCGGAAATCTTTATGAAATGAAGAGCAGCCGAGTTATTATACCAGCAACAATCTTATACGGTCAGGTCTTGACCCCAAAAGGCCCGGAAACAATACTTATCATTTGTAGATATTCTTCTTCAACTCTCGATTTCTTATTTCATGTCGGTTCAGCCCAGTTCAGCTTATACAATTACCGTCATAATAATATGAAATATGTCGCAAAACAATTTATCACCACCAACCAGCTCGATCGCAACGCACTCACTCACGTCTCGAAATTCTTGTCTTCCACAGGAATCTCCCCTACCACATAAATCATCACGGCCGAGCTAGCCGCACCAGTAGGAACAGCAACAACTACAACGTCAGTGGTGGCGCCACCAGCACCGGTCGCAGCAACAGCGATCTCGTCCGGATAGGTGCCACCAAAGCAGCGGATCGGTAAGCTTCTACTGTCCCACCTCCTTCAAATGCAGAACTTAAATAATCGTTACAAACACAAGCTACAGATTGGAGTAAATCACGCAATCAGTTAAATGGCGAACTGTTGAGTGCTTCGGGATAGATTTTTATCAAATAATCGATTTACCACTATGGCCGACACTTATTGACTGTCGGTAATGGCCTGTCGTTGCGATTAATCAATGTTCACATCTTGTTGTCACCTATCGCGGTTTCAACTGTTGTTTTTCCCCTTTCACAGATATACGAGTGGAACCAGCAAGACCCAGTACATCTACGAGCACGTCCAGAGTGGGTCAGTTGTGTTACCGAAGGGCGGAAGAGCGTTTGTTGAGCCGGACCAGAACAGGACCTTGGCCTACACCGCAAAACTGGATACGACGGTTAGTATTTCAACCTGTTTGTTTGATGCTAGCATTTCACTCGTATAGACGGAGTCAGGTATAAACTGAGAGGGGGATTTGAAATAAATAGGAAAAGAATTTTGTAATTATTAGTGTTCAAAAATATGGCATATTCCAATTGAAAATATTGTGAAAGATATGACAGTTTGAAATTATAGACTTGAGAAATCCATGGTTTAATTTTCAAAATTTATTTTCATTAACAAAAACAATGGGTATAAAAGAAAAAGAGTTCCGTTGGGATTTTGAACGGAAAGAGTTCTCCATTAAGCGAAACGTTGAGATTCTGAATTGTTCATGGAGTTTGATGACAATGCGCAAAGCCATATCTACAACCTTGATCAAAAAGTTCTTGGAAAAAAAGGAAAATAAAAAACGAGATTATACAGTGTGTCTCACAATAGGTGTCACCTTTTATCAGTCTTGGTTTATTTCAGCTGGGTATATTTAACAGCGGAATTGATTATACCCATTTTGAGTGTATTTTTTTGACAGCTTATCGCTGCAGATAAATAAGTAATTCCATTTGTTTATGTTTATCAGCTACCATGGAAACCATACGGGAGCAAGTTTTGCAAAAGCTTAGACCGTGTCAGATATTCAATAGCCTTAAGCAGTTCGGAGTGAGTAAGCGTTTTGTTTTTCGTACCTTGAAACGGTTCAAGAAAACTGGAAACGTCCATATTCAACACAAAGGAGATGCCAGACGAACTGTCAGAACGAAGAGAAAGATCAAATGTGTGAGGGAGCGAATAAGAAGTAATCTGGTCGTATCTGGCCGTAAATTGAGCAAACAATTTCAAATGTCTCTTGCTTTAATGAACAGGCTCTTCAAACATGATCTGGAATGCAAGCCGTACAAGAAACAACGGGTTCACGGGTTGACGGAGCATCAAAAGCAAGACAGGGTCCAAAGAAGCAGAAATCTTTTGGTTCGGCACGGTGACTGCGACATTTTATTTTCGGATGAGAAGCTCTTCCACCTTCAGGACAGTCATAATCAACAAAATGATCGTGTGTATGGCAAAGGTCTTGCCAATATTACAAGAGTTAAACTAGCTGTAGAACGCTATCAGAATGTATCGAAAATCATGGTATGGGGCGCCGTTTCACGAAAAGGAAAACTTCCTCTTCTTTTCATAGAACCTAACGTAAAAATCAACGCCGAATATTACATAGAGCAGGTTTTGAAGAACCATCTGCTTTCTCACCATATTGATTCCAACAGGAATCAGCTCTAGCTCACAAAGCAAAGAAGACACAAGCGTGGTCACAAGCGAAGCGTGTATCTTCACCGGATCTCAACCCACTTGACTACTTTGTTCGGGGTTATATGCTTCATCATATAAGCCATACGAAAGGACTTACTTTAAATTGATTAGAGAAACATTTGGTTGATATTTGGGACCAAATTCCTCAGGAAAGCGTGCGTACCAGCTGCGATGGGTTTACAAAGCGTTTGCGCAAAGTTAGGTTTATTTCTATTACAATTATCTTTCAAATGAAACATAAATGCTATGATTTGATTGATTTGTTTTGCTGTAATTCCATTTTGTTTTAGTGACACCTATTGTGAGACACACTGTACATCAAAATCGATATTGTCCCCTTCAAAGTGCTTCTCATCGACGCACTTATGCCAGCTAAGTTCGTGATTATATTCGGTTTACGGAATGGCCAACAGAACCATCTTCGTTTTTTCTATGATCTCATCTCGGGTGCTGAAAGGCGTTCCGCGGAGCGGTTTCTTGAGTCGATCGAATAGGAAAAAGTCGCAGGGAGCCAAATCAGGAGAATTCGGTGGTTAGTGGATGGTATTTGTTTCGTTTTATACAAATGTTCACGGATAACGATGGCATTGTGTGACGGTGAGTTATCGTGGTGCAAGATCCACGAGTTGTTTGCCCACAAAACCGGTCTTTTTTGGAGAATTGCTTCACGCAAACGTCTCATAAAGCCCAAATAATACACCTTGTGGGAGGAATTCATGATACACAACCCCCTTGTAATCCATGAAAACTGTGAGCATCGCCTTCTTTTTCGACTGAAAACAACGTGGTTTTCTCGGTCGCAGCTCATTCCGTGCTCGTCATTCACTCGCTTGTTGTCTGGATTGCGTGTCATACTGATAAATCCACGTCCGTCTCCAGTTAAGATCCGTTTGATGAATGTCTAATGGCAATGAATGTTGGGTTAGTTTCGGCCTATCATGTCTTTTGCGACGTCAACGCGGTTCCTCTTTTGCATGAAATACAGGTCTTTCGGCACCAGCTTTGCAGCGACATGTCTAAGGCCTAAATCATTAACCAAAATGCAGTGAACTGATCCAAAAGCAATTTGCAACTCCTCTGCCATCTCTCTAATGGTCAATTTTCGGTCTACGGTCATCCGTTCGATGTTGTTGATGTTTTTGTCTGGTTTCGGTGTCGATGGCCTACCACTGCTCTCATCATCGTTCACGAACTCACAGCCTCTTCTGAAACGTTCGTGCCTCTGATAAACGACTGTTTTCATCAGAGTATCGTTGCCGAAATACTTTTTAACATTTGCAATTGCGTCGCACCATTGAAACTGATTTTTACGCAAAATTCAATACAAACTCGTTGTTGCAAATTCAATTCCATTTTGAAAATTTGACACAACTGAGATATACTCAATATGGCGTAACTTTTACAAATGTCAAGCTATTAAGCTTAAAATGAGAATACCTTAAGATCGTTAAAAAGTACCGATAATCACTCAAAAGTGCACATACCCAAATTATGCGTAAACACAGATTACCTAATATTGGTAATTACCTAAAATTGAACAAAGGTAAACGTTTTTTTTTTTCCTCTGTTCGGGACATAAACCACTGCGACCAGTAATTTGATCTATTGTAGTACATCCCGTATCCTTTGTTTAGTGCATGTCGAGTTACTTCATCACTATTGAAAAATGATGAAGTATTCGGTGTTGTTACAGTTGTCATTGTTTGTTTTGTTGGCAATGAATCGAGTTTTATTGAAAGTTTCCGCTATTTAAACCCTTTGTGAGCGACAGTACTCTTCAAAGGCGCACCCCTTTATCCGTCAAAACCGGATTCATTACAAACAAAACAAACAATGAGTCCGATACTGACCATGCATCAGAACCCTAGTCATAACCAATTCAATCTATAGAACATCAAATAGAAAAATGAGAATTCACATAAATGAATACTAACCATGTTTCCCTTATTCCAAGCTCATCCTCGGTGGCTCAATCCGAGTATTGTCACTTTTCACAAGACATAAAATGTAATAAAGACTAATATATGTTCCTTTGATTACAAAATGAAATATGTTCCCTAGTTTGAATTAATTCAGACTAGGGTTCGGTGGTAGATCTGATACCCCGTAACGCACAACGAAGAGGTGATCTACCAGCGTAACGGGTCAAGATAAACGTTAAAAATTACCGATCTTTTGGCGTTACTTTTTACTGAAAATTGGGTATTTTTTTGGCTTTATAATGGGTCACCAGTTTTTACACATTGAAGATGTATGTTTGTCCCAAACATCATCTGTTGGTTCTTTGTGCAAATACTGCTGATCTGGCAATAACGGAATTGCATCCGTGGGCGGTCAATCATGCTCATGCTCATGCTCAAAACTGGGTATTTTTTTGTACCCTTATTTTACAGAATTCTTCAAAAGACAAGCAATTTAACAATTTATCCATTCGAATTAGTATTTCAATTTCTGCACTTAAGAAGAAACAAATGTTCAAATGTATTACAAAAATATGTTTTATGTAATCAAAAAAAAAAAATATCACTCAGCGAAACAAACTTTCGATATTCATAAAATTGCATTGGGATTTTTTGCTATAAGAAATTAGAATGAACTTCATAAATTTGCCTTATGAAATATAATGATGTTTAAAAAATAAAAATGTGGAGCAACCTGGATTCGAACCTAGAACGTTGGGGTTATGGGTCCAGAGACTTGCCCACTAGTATATATCAACACTTGTAATCAGTCAGGCTTAAAGGCGTACAAGAAGAACATCTAATGAAACCAGATCCATTAATGAGTCAGCCTTATGATATACCAAGGCATCGTTCATAAGTTGAACCTTATGAAATTCTTAAGATTATTTGGCTGAGTGATCAATAAAGTAAGGAGGAATACAAGTAAAGCTAAACTGAAGTTAAACTTTGTAGTATCTAAAACTGAAATTGATAATCTCTTTCTGGCTATTTTTTCAGCTGTGTGGAATTGGTCAGTATAGCCATTATCGACGATTTTCTGCTCTTTTTATCACCAATTATTTTGCTTGAAAAGCTCGAAAAATCATTTTTCAAGAGCACCAGCTACGTCGTTTAACCTCACTTTTGTGTTACCTGGATTCATCCATTACATAAATATTTGTTCGCTCCGAGGTGAAGCCGAATTGCACCTCGGGATTCACGTTGGTCCACAAGGATCGGAATCCGAATCCAAAGAAGAATGCAAAAGTTATTGCTTCAAATATTGGTAAATGAATAAACTTTTTATCGAAAGGTTAATAAGAAAAATAATTACGTTTTCGCTTAGAAAAATGAGCAGCCACGTTGCTTCGTTGACGAAAAATTTATTCAATTTTGGGTAAATAATAACGTCCAATATTCGAAAATGAACATTACCCAAATGTCAGTAAAAATAACTGTTTATTATCGTTAAATTTTACCGATAATTTGAGTATTGTCAGCAATACCTAATTTTAGGTAAAATAAATACTTTATTTTAGGTATTTTCATCTTAGCGTGTAGGATGCCAATGACAGATGTGGCAACCTAAACAAAAACTTAAATCGGGTGACTGAGAGCGCCGCACGGTGGTGATACCGGGAACTTTTTGACCAAGGTGTTATTTTCAGCAAATTTCACAAACGACCCTTCATCAATTCGAGTGAAGCTAGTCCACTTCGACTAACGTATATATTTAAGCGATATTCCTTGCGATAATTAAGCTACTTGGTGCTGAATCCACCTCTGTATCGCCTATAGGCCAGTATAGACTTAAAAAGTAGAGAGGTTACGGAATTTTGTTCAATATTACCAAGCGGAATTTTGACAATTGATCTGCATGGAACGAAATGTCACCTTCACTTACGGAATAATCGAGCGGAATATTTTTCCGAAAGTAGAAGTGACAGCTCCCATTAGATTGCGTGGAAACCTTACAAATTCCAATTTTATTTTTCGTTCGTTCCAGGTGGATACTGCTGCAGAAATTTCTTTTCGATTCTTTACTTTTCCGTTTCGGTAAACGGAATTTAACATGGGATTGAGATAGAAAAAGAAATTTCTTTCGAACTCGATACCGACCTTATCGTAGCAATCCTGCTGTGAACAAAAAAAAGATGACAGTGTTATCA
The DNA here is from genome assembly GCA_024533555.2 of Aedes koreicus. Classification (NCBI taxonomy): domain Eukaryota; kingdom Metazoa; phylum Arthropoda; class Insecta; order Diptera; family Culicidae; genus Aedes; species Aedes koreicus. The sequence goes on along the minus strand of JAHHFK020005087.1, from coordinate 51,544 downwards.
ATTGATTTGCAGCAGCCATGGCAAACACAGTCAACCATAGTTGCGCGATGGTTTGTTCGTACTGTCCGTATAACTTCACGTGACTCCATGGTAACTTACCCTGAACTGGCTACTCCAAAGAGAAGAGACCGGATGATCTAATAAATATGGCAAACTTTCTTCTGGAGCGATTCCTAGAATTTTGACACCCATATTGCTAGGATTAAATCCATATCATTTTCTTGCCATCCGTGATCCCATTTGAACATTCTCTGAACTGGGCACTCCAAAGCCAAGTGGATGGTCTAATGGCAAACTTTCTTCTGGAACGATCCCAAGAATTTTGACACCCATATTGCTGTGGTTCAATATAAATAGTTTTCTGATCATCCGTGACCCCGTAACCGTTTCGGTATCAAGTTTCCGGATTGTAATATGGCAATCGCACACATTCCTGTGTATTTATTCCACGACTTTTAGTATTGTCAAACATGATTAAGTGCACAAAAATGATCAATCTTTCTATCTTTTTGAAGTTCATCGGCTACAAAACACAGAAAAATTATTTGATTAGGTTTCCGATTTTCCAAATGCGAACTGTCGGGCTTTACGTTTCACACTTTCCATCAAGTTTTGTACCGCTGTTATATCCACCTTATTTGATGCTGAACGCCAATACGATTTGCACACTACACCATTTCTGAGCCATTTTTCCGTAGTGACAGGAAGCGAGGTCTGGCTTTCTGTTTCTTCAAGAAAGGCAATAAGCGTTTTTGCAAGCATTTCTTTACATAAATATCTTGGTTGACAGTGCTAGTTGTCACGAAACTTTCATTGACCAGAGCCAACAGGTGCAAATCGCCTGCCAAACCAGGTTTTTTTTCGGGAACTTTGACATTTCGTTCTGCTTTAACATATCTTCAACCTTTCCTTTTCCGGTAGCCGTATAAAACCCTTGACCTGGGAGCTGCTTGAAATCAGCCTTGACGTAAGTTTCATCTTCCATTACGACCCCAAGTAACCACGAGGCTATAATAGCATGCATATATAGGGCATATGCATTACGTGTAGTGTATCATTGAAGTTGAATTAAAGCTGAAAAGGGCCCCACTAAGATCGAACTAATGCTATATCTTTTGTAATACCATTAGACATTGCTAAAGTAGTATTATTGCATTGGTAATGCATCACCATATTCTTAAAGCTAATCTAACGTTTCATTACTTGAACATGACTTCAACTGTTGAATGGATGCGATCTCGCATTAATGATGTTGATTTTGGGTTGAATAAGTGCAATAATATAATGCTTGTGGTTACTTGGGACGCAATCAAACTTGGTCAACAACTCGTGTACAGCTTACGCGCTCTTCATTTGGCTGTTGTGTTTTGCTTATCATCTCGATTTGAAGAAATCTGTTTGCAACAATCGTTGAAGCGACCATAGAACAGTTTTAATCTGGGAGCTAGAAAGGGATATCGTTATTGCAGATCCAGAATTTCTGGAAGTCGCCCATTCCGAGATAGCTTTTACAGTAAGCCCTGCATGTAAACATTACCGATATCATTTGGATAAGCGTACTCACACCTCCAGATTTGGAGATTTATAATTTCCAAGCCAGGCACGTATATAGTATTATTTGCGAATATTTGTTTGTAATATATTTATAATCAGATGAATCTCGCCAAAGGACGCCTCCAAAATAAAACTAGCTTGTTCAGTCGTAAAAATGAAATTTTTCGAGCTTGATTCGTACTTAATTTCATGCACTCGTGACGAAATCCATGCGATTTATAAATAAAATTTACGATGCCAAACCTTCCGTTTGATTTGCAACCTGTATTACGAGAACGGGGCTAACCACGGAGTGAGTGTGCCCTAAAATTATGTCCAAGCATCGCATGCGTTGGCTTCGTTCGTTGTTTCTAACTAACATATTTCGGTTTTCTTCATTGCAGTGGAATACAGGGTGCGGCAGAAAATAATGCGAAAAAAATTTCTATTTCTTTCAAATCCCATTTTCAACTAATTCAAGCAATAATATCAACATTTTCGAGTGCAGTTATCTTTATAAAGTCCTTTTAAACAAATTTATTCAATGTGTCCTCCATTTTTATTAATAACATCCTCGAGCCGACGCTGGAAGCCAGAGCATGCCTTTCGGACGTAGTCCTCCGACATTGACTGCCATGTGCGTGTTATGGTTGACTTCAGGGTTTTCACACTAGGGTGTGATGTTTTGCAGGCTCGTGCTTCAACATATGCCCAAATCGAATAATCCAACGGATTAAGATCTGGACTGCTAGGGGGCCACAAATCCTTCGGCCAAAACCTCATGATTCAACCATTGTTGGGTTCGATTGAACGTGTGACACAGCGCTCCATCCTGCTGTAAGACAACGTTTTGGTCCTCGGAGAAGTTGGCCTTCACCCAGGGAAGCACTTGGTCCTTTAAATTACCGATATACACTTCGGTATTGATTTTAACTCCAGCATCAATGAAAACAGGCGGCATTTTCAAACCGTTGGACGCCACCAAGCCACACATCATGACACCAGCCGGCTGTTTGGTTTTAAATTTGAATTTCACTTTTTCCGGAACGTTCTCCATTCCTGTGGTGAAATGAATCGTTCCGTGCAGCTGTTGGCCACAGCATCGATGCTGAAAAGCTTTTCGTCGGAGAACAGGATTATCATTTTTTTCTTCTTCAACAAGGAAAGCAATCTCAACAAGGAAAGCAATACGAGTCACTCGTAGTTCCTTGACCTGGTCTGTAATCAAGAGGCGTTTCACTCTGGCTCTGGAAGATGCATGCAGGTCTTCTTTGATGATTCTCCGCATGGATTTCTCCGAAATATTGGTTTTCTTATGGAACGCACCGGGTTGCGAGCAATTTTTGCACGGACCGATTTGATCACGTTCGGCGTGCGTAGAAAAATGAAACAACTCATAAATTGAGTTGTTCCACTTTTTACGAAAATTTAGTATCTTTTCCGTGAGAAAAAAAAGTACGATAATACAAATGAAAGAGAGGTTATTTTGAGCGTATGATGTCGTCATTATTTTTCAATATTTCGTACGGAAGTTTGAAAATGCGTGGTCTTCCTCCCGAGCAAAGAAAACGGATTGTGCACAAACGGTGCACCGTCAGTGGTCTTTCGATCAGAAAACTGGCTAATGAAGAAGGTGTGAGCGTCGGAGCTGTTCAAACCGCATTACGGAAGTATCAACAACAGTGCTCTTTCGAAGATTCCCTGAGACGGGTAGATAACCCGGTCCCGCTGAGCCTACAATCGACAGAAAGTTGAGGGACTATTTCCAGCGTCATCCTTCAGCATCAGTTCGAGATGTGGCGAAAAAGCTAAGTACTTCGGCGAATAATGTTATGCGTGCCAAGGACAGTAGACTCTTCGGAAGCAGAAACACCCAAAACTCCAGGGCTCGAAAGATGTAGGAGAAACTGCTGACCGAAAAATCGGGCTGTGTTATCATGGACGATGAAACCTACATAAAAATCGATTATAAAACTCTGTCAGGACCACAGTTTTATACCTCGCCGAAGGGAAAAAATGTTCCTGGATCAATGAAAGCCATCAACACCGAAAAATTCGGCAAAAAGGCAATGGTGTGGCAGGCCATATGCGGATGTGGAAAAATATCTCGTCCAATCATTACGACAGACACAATGAATGGTCAAATCTACGTGAAGGAGTGTCTGCAAAAAAGGTTGCTACCCTTGATCAAACAGCATAACGAGCTTACAATCTTTTGGCCTGATCTTGCTTCCTGCCATTACTCTAAATACGCACTAGAGTGGTACAAAAGGAACAATGTCGTATCTGTACCAAAGGAGATGAATCCACCAAACTGACCAGAGAGTCGCCCTATCGAAACTTTCTGGGCTATGACGAAGGCGAAGCTGAGAAAACACATGAAACCAGTGGATAGTGTTGAAAAATTTAAGAAAGATTGGTCAAAAGTGGTGGAAATGTTGAGGGAAAAGTTAGAGAACTCGCCTACCCTAGGAAAAATCAAGCAAATTGAAATGAAGAAGGAAAGAAAACATTGGTATTTACTATGTTTGAGAATAAAATAATCAAAAATCAGATGGTAAATATGGTCTTTTTTTATTTGAGAAAGAAAGTATTTTTATATTTTTCGGAACAGTCCATAACATACGCAACTTAACAACCATAAATATTTAAAATTAGCATCAACAAAGTTTCATCCTTGCTCCGCCAGTGTGGCCATACACAAACATATTCAAATCACTTGACTCCGATCTGCTTTGTCACCGTTAACATTCATTCTAAATTCTAATCGATCAAATCTAAAGTTACCGAATGCTATGCAAATATTTACATTTAACACCTCAGCCAATCTCAACAATATTCGCATTTACCCACAGGTCTACCGCCAGAAATCCCACTTGCACCCGCACAAGAGTCGCAACCACCGCCAACGGCACATGGACTGGTCAACGGCAGCTGCGGCAGGTCGCCGCTCACACGACCCGAACGTTAAATCGACCGTTGTCAACGGGCTCTGCATCAAGTGTCCCGCTGAGAAAACCGCCATCGCACGCAAAGGCCTCGACGGTGTGCTGATCGAGCCGCCAATGTTGACAACGTGCCGCAATCAACCGATCTCGCGTGACCTGTACGAACTGGAAACACTGTTCGGATCGAAACTTAATTTTATCCTACCCCATTCGAACGGTGGCGGACCGTTCTCATTCCTGGCCAAGATTGTCAACAAACGAAGCGGAAAGGTGGTGCAGAATTGCGATTTGCGATACAAGGTAATTGTGAAGCAGTGCGGGAAGTACTATCCGAAAAATAAGGATCTCAAAGTGGCATGCGATTTGGGGAATATCTGGGGATCCAGGTGTACATTCCACTGTCGGAACGATGGATATCTGAGTAGGCAAAACGCATTCGTCGAGTGCAGCGAGGACCAAACCTGGGAGGGAGAGGAACCGTACTGCATGTATAATGGTACAGTAAACTCTTATAAATATTAATTTCAGACAACAAGCTAATAAAATCGTTTACCTAATTGCAGAAGTCTCCCGATGACTACGCGTACGACAGCGACGCTCCGCCCACCTCGGACTGCACTTATCTGATCCCGCCCAACAACGGTCGGTTCGCGTGCGAGATGAATCCCTCCGCAAGTAGCTCCAACGATCTCTACGTCCCCAGTGGGACCGTGTGTCGGATCAAGTGCAACGAACAATTTGAAATCCCAGCTCACCTGGAACCGGCATCGGTGTTCCACTGCGACGGGGGACGCTGGAACGCAACGATGAAGCACTTCTGTCATAAACCAGGCGCCGTCAGCGTCGGTATGCATCGGAAACGAAGTTACGGCTAAACGTGCTCAGTTTCGCCTAGTTCTACGACGCACGGCTCGGTGGTGTGTAGATTGTAAGATGATATTACTGCAAGATAAAACTGCATGATTTATTGCTTTGAAACGAGCGACAACTTGAATGTGATTTTGTGTTTCGAGAATGGTTAGATGGCATTCTTTCCCTGTGTCGAAAGAATGGGAAGAAGTAAAAGAAGTGGATGGAAATTCTCTTATCCTCTGTTAGATATATACTGTGACGATTAGGTTCGTTATGTGAACGATTTATAGATGTTCGATGCAATACCCTAGGCGAAGCTTCAGCGAGTAGCAGCATTTCGTTAAACTTGATCTACGTAAATTAAATAGCTCCATTTAAGCATGGTGAGATTTTTGAGTGTGTGTTAATTGTTGCTACGTAGTTTTTTTTTGTTTCTGGTAGGAAATATGACAAAACATTACGACATTGTAGATAACTTGAAATGCAACTGATTTCAAAACAAACAACGAAAATAATAAAACGTTATGCTAATAGTTATGAAAATATCGGAGTTGGGTTTCAAGTTATTAGAAAGAAAGTTTCCAACAGTAATGAAGCATTAAACTTTATTAGCTTTATTAGCTTAAGCACTTAGAATCTGGACACATGAGATCAGCTGTTTCGCGGAACTGGTTAGACATCATCAAAATGTTAAGAAGTCAAAATTACAGATGGTTTAATGCGCTTCCGTTTGAAAATAGAAGTAACAATTTTGAATTGGTTTTAATAAAAGAACGTTCCATCGGAATTCCTTCATGAGTTCTGGAACACATTGTTGGTTAATCTGGTTAGTCAAGTGATTTCATCATCTGCAGCATCTGTATCCAGAATTACCTTGCCACTCTTCTTCAGCTTCTGCTTAACTAAAGGGTGATACGGTCAAAATTTGGTCAAGGGAAAACGCGTGTAAATCGGTGAAATCGTTTATTTAAAAAATCAAATTAAATTTCTTTTTCAAGTTCAATTAGTATAAAATTCAGGAAAAATATTCAGTTAGGCTTCCGCTTTTCCAAATCCGAATTGCCGGACCTTACGCTTGACCCCTGCCATCAGATTTTGTACAGCCACCTTGTCCACCTTCTTCGCCGCAGAAAGCCAGTTTGCCTTGAACTGCTGCTCGTCCTTAGCAGTTTTTTTTGGTCTTCTTTAGGTTCCGCTTGACAATAGCCCAGTATTTCTCAATTGGGCGGAGCTCTGGCGTGTTGGGAGGGTTCTTGTCCTTGGGAACCACCTGCACGTTGTTGGCGGCGTACCACTCCATGGCCTTTTTACCGTAATGGCAAGATGCCAAATCCGGCCAAAACAGTACGAAACAACCGTGGCAGCAGACGTTTATTCAAACACTCTTTCACGTAAATTTCTTGGTTGACAGTCCCGGAAGCTATGAAAATGCTGCTTTTCAAGCCACAGGTACAGATGGCTTGCCAAACCAGATATTTCTTTGCGAACTTTGACAGTTTCGTGTGCTTGAAAATATCTGCTACCTTTCCCCCTTCCTTTTGCCGTATAAAACTCCAGTCCCGGAAGCTGCTTGTAGTCGGCTTTGACGTAGGTTTCGTCGTCCATTACCACGCAGTCAAACTTCGTCAGCATCGTCGTGTACAGCCTCCGGGATCGCGCTTTGGCCGTCGTATTTTGTTTATCATCGCGATTTGGAGTCACTACCATCTTGTAAGTCGATAGTCCGGCTCGTTTTTTGGCTCGATGCACGGTTGTAGACGATACACCCAGCTTATTTGCGGCATCTCGGAGAGATAGGTTAGGGTTTCGCTTGAAACTACCGGCAACTCTCTTTGTCGTCTCAGCGGCTTCCGGTTTTAGATTTCCCCCCGATCCAGACTTCCTGGCTGTCGACAAACGTTCCCCAAACACTTTAATTACATTTGTAACGGTTGATTTGGCAACTTTTAGCGATTTTGCCAACTTTGCGTGCGAGTAGCTCGGATTTTCGCGATGCGCGAGCAAAATTTTGATACGCTGCTCTTCTTGCTTGGACGGCATTTTGACAACTGAAGAGTGAATTCCAATAACAAAATAGGAGCAACATTCTACACACACACACCTTCAAAATGAGGGGTGTTCAGGTTTTTTTAAATGCAAAATTGAAAGAAATACGTCAAGTTGATATTGACCAAATTTTGACCGTATCGCCCATTATTACCCAATATTTTATTGGACCATTGCTCTGGTACTACTGAAGTGTTTCTTGACTACAATGAAAGCTTGTCAAATCTTGCCAAAACTTCACAGGTCCCTAATGTGCTTTGATGAACGGCAGGGCACGTTTATGCAGGCACTCTTGCTTGTATAATTTTGAATTCATAACCTTATTTCAAGGGTGGCAGCGAATGAGTGTCTAAACAATAGGATACATTTAATAAAAAAAAATACCATGATACCAGAAAGAACACCTAAGCCCAAAGACAAACCCCTCCTCCATACCACCACCCCCAATCCCCCCCAACCAACCCCACCATAATCAAATACCAAATAGCATTTGGGTACCAAGTGGCTGGCTTTGGGTCCTCCCTTAGCTCAGTCGGCAGTCGGTAAAAGCGCAGCTACAAAGCAACACCATGCTGGAGGTGGCTGGGTTCGATTCCCGGTCTAGGAATTTTTCGTTAAGGAAAATTTCTCGACTCCCTGGGCATAGCGTATGATTGAACCCGCCACACAATCACACTAATGCAAGAAATGGTACTTGGAATCGAAAGCTCTCAATTAATAACTGTGTAAGTGCATTTAGAACTAAGTTGAGAGCAAGCAATAAGCTAATTGTGAAAGCAATAAGCTTGAAATGCTAAACAAGAAGAAGAAGACCAAAACAATTATCTATTTTAACTACCTAAAGACTGGACTCGGAAAAAAATGAGACACACAAAAATGATCACCAAACATTCATTTTAAATCGGATACTGCTCAAATTTTCAGGGATTAAATAACTATATATTAGCTATGTTTTCATAATTTATTTATTGAATTTCCTCCCCCAAGCTGAATGCTCGTACATTTCTCTTAACACTGCTCATGAAATCTTGGGCGAGGCTTTGTCCATCTTCCTTACACAATTTCTCCCAGTTTTTCTTCATCGGTTTTGAACGTTTTTCCGCTTTTCTTCAACTTCTTCTTCATTATCGCCCAAAACTTTTCGATCGGACGAAGTTCTGGTGTATTTGGCGGGTTCGCCTCTTTCGGGACCACATTAACGTCCTTCGCTTCGTACCAATCCATTACTGTCTTGGCGTAATGGCACGAAGCGAGATCCGACCAGAACAGCGTGGGACCACGGTGAGAGCGCAGGAAGGGCAGCAAGCGCTTCTGCAAGCATTCCTCTCGATATATCTGCCCGTTTGTAACGAACGGCTTGCTGTACCGTCCACACTCGCAGATCGCCTGCCACAGCAGGTACTTCTTCGCGAATTTTTCCATCTTTCTCTTGCGGAACTTTTCTGGAACCTCCATGCGGGACGTACCGACAAAAAACTCGAGGCCGGGAATTTGTTTGGTGTCCAGCCACTCACGGTACAGCTTCCACGCACGCAATTCGGCCACCGCGTTTTGCTTGTCAGTCCGGTTTGGCGCCTTCCTGACCTTAAAAACACGTAGCCCAGCCCGCTTCATGGTCTGCTGGACGAACCACTTCGACGAATTGACCTTTTTGGCCACGTCTTGGGTGGAAAAGTTCGGGTTATTCTTAAAGTACTGCCTTATCTTCCGCGCCTTATCTGGGTATTCCGTTTTCGGTTTTCGGTAGTTTAATCAAAGCATTATGGAGATCATCTGGTTTTATCATGGCATTTTCCAAGTTAAGGTGGTTTTAATTGACTAACAGTTCTCAAGAGTAATTAAAGAACACTTGAAGAAACCCTCCATAAACTACAACTTACATCATACACCATTTGATTTTGAATAAGAGCACATACTTTTGAGAAAGAAAATTATGTGAAAAATAAACAAACTGTCACAATGGACGCCCATAGGTAGAAGAAATTATAAAATAGTCGATCCAAAATTCAATCCAATATATTGAATACTCTTTCATCTCATCCACCAACTATTCAATCTATAAATTTATTCAAGTTTTTATTTCTACTAGTGAATGTACTGAGATATTGCAAATTTCTACTGTTCCTAATAGAATAGTTGTTTAAAATTTAAATTACCTACCATAAAAGTATGTTGCAGCTCTATGTTGTACCATATATTCAAAGAATAAAACTTACAAACGCATCTTTCACTGCTTGTTATTCGTATAGGACTCATATGCTTTTATAAGCTGAACCAACATTAAATGGATAAAAAACTGAAATACATATGCTTTGCTCGTACTTTACAAGGTCTTACTTTCCTGACATAAAAAATAAGATATAATAAGAGATAAAAATGCTATTTATACTAATTTCAAACTTGAATGATACACATGGAATTTTAAGACACACATTAAATGACTTGACCAAGTAAAAAGCGGCTACAGTGAGTCAATATGAGAACATAATATGAGTATGTACAAAATATATATGACATCCACTGGAATGTTACTGAGAAACAATAAATACTATGTATGTATTAATATCTTACTAGTCCTCGAAAAGCTGAAAACAGAATAGTTCATTCCAAATATCAAAGATAAAATTTCAGTAAAAGATATTATTTTATAAGACATGTTGTTAAACATTCTCTTTATGCTGTTTTAGTTACATTTCAAAGATATCAATTGGAGTGATCGAAGAGCACGGTTTGGTGATTTTTGAAATAAATCGCTTATTTGATCATAATACCACTGAACAAAACATTTAAATATAATCCTATACTGCTTATAAGCGCATGCCAGTCATTTATGAATATAGTAGTTGAAAATCAGAAGTGCAGTTTTAAAGTAAATGTTATGCTGAAAAGCTGAAAATTAAATTGAGCCTATGATGCTTGTCATGTTGCTCCAGGCTCTTGAGCTAAATGGTTTTGGAATGCAAAGAATATTCCAAAGCGTGCTGAAATTATCAATTAAATGAGAATGGAAAATAGTTTGATATGATTTAAAGGTATGGGTATACAAATTGATTTATAGGTACACGATCTTCAGTCGCATCCCCTCACTTCGTTATTTTCAAAATGAAAACATCGCCCAGGCTACGCCAACCAGCGTCTCCATGTTTCAGCTGGCAGTCTTTTGCGTACATATGACTCATGGAGGCGTGAGGTAGGAACTTGTGAAGACTAGAGGTCGGTTGCACCCTCCTTCGAAGTCGCGACTCACCATTTGAAGCTCGGATCAAGCACTAATACACTCGTATGGACAAACGAAGCAGCAACATCTTCAAACAAGCTCATTTGACATGCGTGATTATCGATGGAGCGCCGCTGACCATAACCATCATCAGTTGATTTTCACGACTCACACGAACTCTAGAGATGATCGTGGATTGAGAATCGTAAGCGTACTGATGGAATCATTTCAGGCGTGTTTACCACCAGTCATTTAACGACATTGATTTTCACAGATTGCAACTCTGTATTCCAGGACATTTCTTGATCGGACGAGAGCGTACAGTAATTCCAGAATCGTCGTATAAGGACATTCCCATGAACAAACAAACCCACTTCAAGCGCTCCATGAAGTAAGAACTCCCTTCCGTGGCGGGGGGGAATCGGGTAGTAAGAAATGCCGATAAACGTAACTCTCTCCTCAAACCCGAAAACCGATTTTCAAGCCGAAACAGGAATATCAATCTACCCATTCAGAAGTTTTGTAGCAAAACAAGCCAATCGATTATTGCGAACTTACAATGAGAATTTACATTCAGAATCCAACATCTTGCTTTGAAGGGAGCTTGTTAAGTTCACGCCAAAGGGATTAATAAATCCCAGGTAACCAATAAGCAGTTCCAAAGCGTCTTAACGGCAGCCAAGCAATTAAGTCACCTTAAATGCAACATACACGGTGTTCAATAAGTTCGGATACACTTTCAAAATTTGTTAAAAAAATGAAAACATGTTTTTTTATTTTTTGGATTTATGTTATTGAAAGCTATGTTTACAAGGAACGTTTACAACATTTCTCTTGGAATGACCCCCCCTTTGTACTCCTTAACGAGCTTCAAACGTTTCTCGAACGCGTCGCAGACGGCACGCACGGACTGCATGGGCATTTCGTCCCAGATTTTGAGAATTACCGTCTTGAAATGATCCAAAGTGCTGACCTTGTATTCGTTCAGCTTCGCCATCATATAGGACCAAACAAAAAAGTCGAGAGGATTCAAGTCCGGGAGCTGGGAGGCCACAAAGTTTTGTCCAGAAAGTCGGTTAAATTGTCCCGACACCAGGCTTGAACCACATTTGCCGTATGGGCTGGTGCACCGTCCTGCTGGAACACGTAGTGCTCATCGCCGTAGAGGCTTCGGAGACTGGGGGCAACAACCTTTTCCAAAACCTCAGTTTTGTAGTACGCCGCGTTGATTTTGACGTTTTTTTCAATAAACACCAAGGGTAGCTTACCACGTTTGCATACTGCCCCCCAAACCATCACCGACGCGGCACTTTGGAACCGAGGGATGTTTATATTGGATTCAGGAATGCTGTCCCTCGATGGCGCCCACACCCGGTCATTTTGCACATTGTGCGGCTGCTGCAGCACGAACAGTTTCTCGTCCGAAAAAACAAACTCCTGACCAGCGTGCCGAGAGAGGATCCTCTTAGCTCGATCCAACCGCTTTTTGCTGGTAGCCTCCGAAACGCCATGGACCTTACGTTTTTTGTAAGGCCTGAAACCAAGGTCCTTGGTGAGTATGGTGTGAGCGGTTCCAATGGAAACGTTGAGATCTGCAGCCGTTTTCCGGATTGAGCGGTTCTTTTTGCGCCGAATTCGCTCCCTCACGATCTTGATGACCCGTGGCGTCCTCGCTGAACGCGGCCGACCGGATCTCGCACGGTCATTGGTCGAGGACGTCTCCCGGTATCGCCTGATGGTCGTGTAGACAAAGTTCCGCTTGACCCCATGCGATTTCAGCAGCCGGAATATATCGCCGGGTCGCTCACCGTTCAAAAAACGCTTAATTACGAAGTCCCGATACTCTTTCATCGCGCGTAACAAACAAACAACAACTAACAGAATGTCAACACCGCGCACATTCGGTAGCGTATGAATGAAGCTAAAGCTGACACCAATACCAATGCAGAATATGTACATGGCGCATACCTACGCAATGATGAAAACTTGTATTCGAACTTATTGAACACCGTGTAAATGCCACTTTTGGCCCAATATACGGCTGCTTTACTGCAATGCTATGATAATGCTCCATGATTGCTATTTTGCATTCGAAATGCTTATTACAGGCTACAAGCATTTAAATAGCATTTGAATTTCAACTTTACAACAGATAGCATTCAAGATGCAGATATAATGCTAATATAATGCTTGTAGCATCTGAAATGCTGATTTAGGGTTGATTTAATGCATATGCTAATGCTTATTGGTTACCTGGGATTTTTTTTCTTTATTAGAGTGGCTTTCAGCCTCCTGGGATGGTTCGCCAGATTACCTGGAATGTTCGTTGAACTCGTTCGGTTGCGTTGCGTTGGAAAGTATAGATAACATTCGGGACTATGCCAGAAGTCTTGGATTATGTTGTAGAAAAAAAGTACAAGGATTCGGGTGCGATAAGGGTTCCGTTCTGTTAATGCAAGTAAGTAACCAAACCGGACACTGAAGCAGAACCTAGTGGTCAAAACGCGCGTTCCGAAGTATTATAGCAAGGTTTTAGCGAATTACCAGGGATGTTTACTCATGGACGACGAAATGTGGCAGATAGATTTCAGAGCTAAAATTCCCATGTAAACTTCCAATTCTATCGGATAGGTGAACTTATCTTCGAAATGACAGTGTTGGATTGATTAGGCGAGTTTTCAATTATGAGATATTCACATTAAAAGCCATTGTTTACATTTGTCAGTTAGGCCCTAAGAGACGAACCAGCCTCCGACTGAAAGTCTCATTAATAAAGATTAATAATAATAATAATAAATTAGGCCCTAATGAAAAATCTTTGTCGAATTCTGTTATATTTAATTTTTACTGAAAACTTTAACAGAACCTTCGGCTTGCTTTTTTCAAAGGTTGACTGACTGTTTATCCAAGATTAACAACACAAAAATTTGTTAAAGCTGGTTTCGGCTGCTTAGGTCAAAAACCTTGTAAACCTGTTTAAGTAAGCATAAGTTCAATGTTGAATGCGGTGAGTTTGTTCTAGTTGGAAAATATTCTTTTCTTTGCCCTATAAACAAATTATTTAAAGTACTTGAATCCCAATCGGGCATTCCAAATGGTAGACGAAGGACTAGTTTTGAGTATCTATTAATGATAAAAACATCATTTAATATTGTATTTGGTCAAAAGATTGGTCATGTAGAGCACCAAGTGCACACGACGACAAAAATCATATTCTTCCAGATTTAAAATAAACTAATATGCACCTTTGCCACTGATACGTTTATTTTCAGTCCGGGAAAATATGTTTTTTAAACTTGGGAAACAAGCTAAAATTCCAAAAATGACGAGTGGCCCTGATGGAACCCTTATGATTTCTTGGCCCAAAATGTGTTGGAGTGTTGCCTAGAGTGTTTGAAGAATGTATTAACTTCCTATAAACTTCACAATTCTACAACGTCCCAATTATATTTCCTGATTTTTCACGTCAAATGTGGCTTTGGCGTGTCCATAAAATACATAAAGATTGGACTCGGAAAAAATGCGAAACTTTGTTTTGGGTGTAACTTTTTATTGCGTGGGTAAAAATTAATGAAATTTTGTGTGATACAAGTTTAGAGTCTTATGTTTATGTATGAAAAATCGCGATCTGTCAAGTAGTTTTCAAGATGCATTCGAAACAAGAAGAGCTACGCCAGCAAATCTTGGGCGCGGTGATCGATAATCCTGGTCAGTCGATATCGCATCGATAATCGCACACATGGTTCGGCAAAAGGCTTGGAATCCACCATTCCACCGTGTCCCGCGTTGTGAACATGTTCCAGGAGACGAAGACCATCGAGCGGCGCGCTGGAAGCGGCCAAAAACCGAAAACGGAATACCCAGAGAAGGCACGGAAGATAAGGCAGTACTGTAAGAATAACCCGAACCTTTCCACCCGAGACGTGGCAAAAAAGGTCAATTCGTCGAAGTGGTTCGTCCAGCAGACCATGAAGCGGGCTGGGCTACGTGTTTTTGAGGTCAGGAAGGCGCCAAACCGGACTGACAAGCAAAACGGTGGCCAAATTGCGTGCGCGGAAGCTGTACTGAGAGTGGCTGGTCAAGCCAGGCTATCTCGTCATGGACGACGAGACATATATCAAGGCGGACACCAAACAAATCCCCGGCCTCGAGTTTTTTGTCGGTACGTCCCGCATGGAGGTTCCGGAAAAGTTCCGGAAGAGAAAGATGGAAAAATTCGCGAAGAAGTACCTGTTGTGGCAGGCGATCTGCGAGTGTGGACGGTACAGCAAGCCGTTCGTTACAACCGGCACCATAAACGGGCAGATTTATCAAGAGGAATGCTTGCAGAAGCGCTTACTGCCCTTCCTCCGCTCTCATCGTGGTCCCACGCTGTTCTGGCCGGATCTCGCTTCGTGCCATTACGCCAAGCCTGCAATGGATTGGTACGAAGTGAAGGGCGTTAATGTGGTCCCGAAGGAGCCGAACCCGCCAAATACACCAGAACTTCGTCCGATCGAAAAGTTTTGGGCGAATGAAGAAGAAGTTGAAGACAAGCGGAAAAACATTCAAAACCGATGAAGCTTTGAAGAAAAACTGGGAGAAATTGTGTAAGGAAGATGGACAAAGCCTCGCCCAAGATTTCATGAGCAGTGTTAAGAGAAATGTACGAGCATTCAGCTTGGGGGAGGAAGTTCAATAAATAAATTATGCCAAAACATAGCTAATATATAGTTATTTAATCCCTGAAAATTTGAGAAGCACTCGATTTAAAATGAATTTTTGGTGATCATTTTTGTGTGTCTCATTTTTTTCGAGTCCAGTTTTTAATACACTCTTTAAAATAATTAATATAATAAGTCATGTAATCCTTGTTGCACATAAATACGTTTAAAATTAAAGGGAAAAGGGGGGGAGTCCTTACCCCATATGAACTAAAGGTTAGGTTAATCATCACTTTACGTTTTTGAGACTAAAAATCTCAAACAAATCAAAACAAATAACGCTCAAGTTGATAACCAATGGATGCTCCAGTGAATTGTTAAAATCTGATCTAGCTCCCTGGGATTAAAACTGGCATCAAGAAGCGTTTAAATTTTCACTAGCGTTTTGTGGTCCTGAATTTATCTTTACGTCATATCATGTGAGTTATCATTGAGAGTTTTTATAGTCTTGTTAATTTAAGAATGTTATGTGCATCCAGCAAGAAGAAAATTCATAAGTTTTGTATATAGATATAGATTTTGTATTCTTTTAGAGTGTGCCAAATCGGTGCCAAACTCGCGTAAAGTGGCGAAGCATCCAATAAGCTGTACGAATTGTCTGACGTATCAAATACATGTGGGAGACCCCCAATCTACATCTAAGCTATAGGGTCATTACGACTATGGAGAACGCTGGCTGCAAAGGATGCGACTGAGTCAGACGAACTGGGGACTCCCGAAATACTTTTCGATTCCTCAATACGATGTGCCCAGGAAGTAGAATATTTTTTTTTATCAATCATTGATGTCTCTTCGATAACTTTGTTTTTAATTTCCCATGGTGAGATCATTCCTTTATATTTATATTAACTATGAGTCATACTCTAAATATTTCTATTGAGCAACATACATTCCATTCCATAGCTGTGCAAAATTTCAGCTCGATCGGTAATACTATATTTTAGCGGCCGCTGTTTTGTTTTCCATAGTATTTTTCATGGGGAAACTTACTTTTACAAAGAAAAATCTGGTGAGGTGAACCGTTGTCCTCTAAGAATTAACCAAAGGAATCATTGTTTTTTTAAAAAGAAATAATGTTTTTTTTCTAGTTCCTCCAGCTCATCCATGCTGAGTGAACTCCCCACACAACTTGGTTGCTTTGCGTAGACAGCAGCAAGCTGTAGGTGGCAGTGCTTCTAGAAATAAAAAAAAACAGTCCAATGAGCCGTTCGTTTGGAAAACAATCAGTTTTAGCTAAATAACTTTTTCTACAAGCGTCGAATCACTTTGCGGTGTTCAAAAAAAAAATTCCTTTGAAAATTTCCCAGGGAGCGACTTGATTGGTTTATTTTTAGAGGAAAACCGGTCACTTCGCCAGATTTTTCTCTGCTCTGCAAAAATATGTTCCCTATGGAAAATTCTAAGTCAAATTAGAACAGCGGGCTCTAAAATATAGATTCACCTGTGGAGATAAAATTTCGCACAGTTCTTATAGTGCCCAAAGGGGTTCCGAACATCATACTGGACCTGGAATTTAAATTAAAAAACGCATTAAAAAATGCATTGATTAAAGGGATTTTCATACGATTTTCTTGCCACCTAGTGGTGAATCCACCTACGCATCTAAAATCGTAGCAACCATGTTGTATACAGAAAGAAATAGGCAGCGTTATTAGTTGATTTGCAGCAGCCATGAACAGTCAAGCAACTACGCTCGATGGTTTGTTCGTACTGCCAGCTCCATCCTAGAGAGAAGAAAATGAGCCCTTGCAGTCCACCGGATACAGCCGATCCGGCATTTATCCTCTTCCTTCAGGAGAAAGGCGAGAGCGTCGCACGGAAAACTGGTTCCGGACGTCCGACAGTGCTGCGTGACCGCAGAAGCTGAAGAGTAAGATCGAGGGCAAGGTGGCCTCATTCTTCCGCGCCACGAGCCAAGAGGATGGTGGAAACGGTGAAGAAAAAATCTGAGAAAGATGGACATTGTTATGCGGAAGCGTTATAATGAATGACGAGACCTACTTAACGCTGGACGGCAACGACTGACAGGGTACTGGGTACCTTACGTCACTCACCCAGGAGGTAAGCGTTGATGTCAAATACATCTCCATTTCAGAAGAAGGTCCTTCTGTGGCTGCGATCAGCGAGAAGGAAATGATCAAGCCTCTGTTATTTCCTTCGGGCTTGCCGTGAATGGGGAGATTTACAGTATGAAGTGCCAGCTGGATGTTGCCATCTTTATCAAGAAGTATTACCAAAGAAGGATGTGGTCTTTTGATCGGATCTGGCATCGGTACATTATGCCAAGAGATCACTGGAAAAGATGGATCGGCTGAAGATAAACGTTTTACCGAAGACCGCCGAACCTCGCAACGTCCCAGCGGGACCGATAGATAGTTTTTGTGTGAAGCTCAAACGGAGGATCTACTCCAATAATTTCATTTCATTTCATTTTCATTTTGTGATGTACAAGGGGGTCGAGGGCCAAGTCACCGATGCGAAATTTCACATCGTCCATAATACATCAGGGAGGGGAAGGGGAGTGAACATTACAGCATCTATAACCCATGGGGGTCAATTAAGTTCAGCGTGGTTTGTGGTAAACCGGCTGCTCAGGGATTATGGGAAGGTAAACGTTTGGGCAGGTTTTTTTTCTGTAAAAAGTTGTATATCGTTGAACATTTGCCTAATTAGCTTGGCCTCTCGTCATATGGGGTTTCGTTCGTCACATAGCTAGCGAAAAAGATAATACAATAAAACAGAAATAAAACAGAGATTACGATTAATATATTGTAAGTGATAGGTTCAATCGTATGAATTAATTAATTTGATTGATAATGGTTTAATTGCTATCGAATCCTTGGAAGATATCATCCTCTCCATCGCTGAACCCTTCGAATTCAGTTAATTGAATGTCATCTTCACTGTCCGTACCCGAATCACTTTCGGAGTCTTCGTATTCCGATTCAATCATTTCTTGGAATAGACGTTTAGTGGCAGCTTTGAATTTTTCTCTGTCGGGTGCTAAATCTTTCCAATACTCCAGTGAGTGTCCACTGCGAGCTACATCGCTGGTCTTCCAGGTATAACATGGTGCTTTTTGCATTAATCCGTAGTGTGGACTCCTTATTACATGTCCCATAAAATTCAACCGAGCGATGCGAATTTTATTGTTGATAGTGTACCCTCCTAATTCTCGGACTGCAAGGATTGTGGAAGGATTTTCCTCTTCCCCATTTTCATTATCGTTTAGCTGGCGTCCCTCATTTGATGTAGTATCAGACGTGTCATTATTCCTTTCAGCTTGTTCTGGAATACTAAGGGACTTTAGAGCACTAAGCATTGTGTTCTCCATACGCCTCAGTGAGTTCCGGTTACTCTTCAGTAATGTTGCTACTTCCATGCTATAATTCGCCACGGGTGTAATCAACGCGTGGTATAGTTTTTTCGTAGTGTTCCATTTTAACGGATGGTCCCGAAGAAAACTGCTTAGACAGTGGAACGCCTTGTATGTCTTTTTTATGCGCTCCGATGTGGTTTCCTTCCTCGTTAGACTGCTGGTGATATATGCACCCAGGTATCGGATCTTCGATGACACTGTTAGTGTGTATTTTCCAAACTGATGCTGCTCATCCGGCGCTCGGTTTACAGCCACTTCGGGGAATCTAAAAAGTACCTTCGACTTGGCGTGATTTATTTCCAATCCTATAGATGCTAGAAGCGGTTCCAGCAATTCAAGGACTTTCTCAACGTCTTCAGCCGATTCGCAAATGAACATCAAATCATCTGCACATGCAAGAATGAACGGGAACATTATTCTTCCTATTTCGTCTACGTTTTGGTCCGGCAAAAACTCCTTCAACGTGGAGAGAACGTGGTGCAGCATTATAATGAAAAGAATTGGGCTAATTGGACATCCAATTTGGTTGCGATATAAACTTGGACGTAAACAAAAGATTTATATTTGAAGAAATTTAGACGGTGTGCACGAAAGATTTATCTATCTATATACAACGAGACGAGTACGTACAAAATCAACGAAGGGCATGGACCTCATTCAACGGTTAGGACCAAAATAATGTTGAAAAGCGTAATCTGGCCAGTAGATTACAACAAAATTGTATCTAAATTATAACAAAATTTGTTACAAATTACATATTTTGTTTTAATTTTAATAGAAGAATTTTGCGTTGGAAGAGCGAATTATATCTAAATTGAAACAAAATTTGCTATGATAACAAAGGCTGTTATAATTTTGATTAAATTAAAAACGCAATAACAACATAATTAGTTAAAATAAATCAGAGCGCAATTTCATTTTGCAGCGTTTGGTGGGTCAATGAGAGCGCAAGTCAATCCAAAGCCGAGAGTTAGGAAGGGGTAATGGCAAACTGGTCTATGCGGACTACTTGAACACCATGGGAGAGGATAAGGATTAGATTTGGGTAAGGGGTTTGTAGAGTTCTTGGAATGAGATGGCTGCGTTGCTACAAAATGACCTGAAAGGTTGAATGTGTTTATGTTTGATTATGTAAGTTCTCTTCAAAAACATGTATGTTGTTTGATTTTTATTTTGTATGTTTTATAGGATTGCAATGATCGAGGTGGGTTTTTGAAAATTTTCAAGTGATTATGCCGGAAGGATTAGTCTATGGTGACCAAATAAACACCGGACTTTCGAAATCAGCTCACATAATTTTTGGTAAATATTTGGATAAAAAAACACTCACTCTCCACATGTTTTTTTCTCCATGTTTTCATCTCCCCCCCCCCCCCCCCCCCCCCGGGGCCCCTTTTTTTTTTTTTTTTTATATTTAAAAATTTTTTTTTTATTTTTTTTTTTTGTTTCCCGCACAATTTCATAAAAAACGGGCGACAAAATTGCCCCCTTCCCCCCCCTACCCCCCCCCCAAAAAGAAAAAAAACAATTTTACACCAGATTCACCCGGAAAAAAAACTGCCCCGTTTGACATGGATATTTTTGGGCGGGTTTTCAAAATATAATTATTAATTTATTTAATATGTGTATGAAAAAAAACGTAGTGTGCTTTGCTAGAAGATGGAAGCAAATATTTTTTTCTCCCGTCAAATTTCCGAATTTTACTCCAATTTTGTTAATCATCGGTATTGTTAGCCAACTTGAAGAAAGCCGGAGGCACAAACTGCGATAATCAGTGAATCCGAAAACAAAATATTCTGACGCGAAGAAAATTTCTGGAAAATTAGTGAGATAAAATGTTTTTCATTACTAATTAGAACTAAACGTTGAAATTACACTCACGGGCGTTAAAGTGCGGTAAAAGGTTAGTTTCAAACTGGAGGCAGAAGTCTGGCTAACTGGAGATTCGGAACAATCGGCCCAGACAGGCGCTAAGCGCACAACCAATCCACAGTTTCATCCTTCGTAGTGCATTGGGCGAGTCGCTGAGGTGGTCAACAGTGGGAGAGTAAAGTGATAGGGTGTCTGTTGGTCCTCGGATTAACGATAAAGTGCAGAAATGCGTCACCGCCCTTCTCGGAGGAATTTGCTGTTTTCTGATGTGAAGATGTAAAGATTAAATGCGCGGTGATTGCGCGCCTTGATTCTGGAGGTTTCTCGTTCTTTTTGCTTCTCGCGTGTGTGATATTATCAAACTGGAAGCAAAGATAGTGATTCAATTGTTGTTGGGCAATATAACCACAGCAGAAAAAAAGAATAATAAATTGCCATAAAAATCATTAGGCTGCTCTGAAAACCTGACGAATGAATATTTTCTGCGGCGTAAAATTATGTTTTAATTTATTTAAAATTCTGTAAAAGTGCATATAAAAGTGCAACATAATTAAACGTCGATTTATGCAAGCAGCTCCTTTTGTTACGAAGAGGACAAGCCGTGTATACAATTTTCGTGATGAAGAACCACTGCTGGAATTGTGCGGTTCTCTGCTAATCAAGCTGGTAGTGGAGAAACAGGATTTTCAATCACTACTCCGGTTAGTCGTTTCCAACAAACCCGTGAAATGTAACTACGGAAACGACGTGTGAGGCCAAATATTACATGAATTTGACAGAATTAGCAGCAGCAGCAATAGCAGCAGACCCTTTTACAGCTGGTTTTTATTTTTGGCCCAACTTCGAGGTGAGAGCTTTCCATCCTGATTATTTTTGTTTTCGATTTTTTTTCTGATGATAAAGCTTTTTGTTTTTACAAACAAATCATTATGCACGACATAACCGGTGCTCTGATGGATCTATCAGCAACGTTAAAAAAATCCCTGTGTGTGAATATTCGGTGTGCGTGAGTGCATAAGTATGTGCGAGAGTGTGTGTCTGTGCGTGTGCGTGTCCTTCTTCTCTTTTCAGAAAGCGAGTAATGGCGCTATAACCATTAGCCATAAAAGGCTAGGACAAGAGTTAGTGCTCATGCCCCAACCGACAGGCTACCTCTCACGCAAGAAAAGGCACTACACCCTTGGCTTTGGAGCCTGGATACAAGTAGGAAACGCCTGTGTTCCAGCCAAGAAGACAACAAAGGAGTGAATTAACTCTCTTAGCTTCGCCACTCCCAACGACCTATATACATATAAATATACATAAGCTTTCTCGCCAAGGAAAGCCTCCCGCACTATCCCATCCAACTTCCAACTCCAGATGTCTATGAAGGTAGCATGAGTTCTCAGCATCTTCTTAAGTAGACATCTAATCAACACTTCCCTCCCATCCCTTGCTGATCATAAGGACCTGGCCAGGTGTTGTGCAAAGAGATCGATGGATGAAGAGCCTGTCATACCCAAGGCAGCTCTTCTGGCGCTTCCATCGTCTCTACAACAGCCAACCCAGGATTATGTATGGTCGGAACATGCTATGCTATGCTATGCTATTTGTATATATATTATGTTTATTTATTAAAATATTTTATAAATTTTTTACTCACCCACTTTTTTTTTATTTTTTTTTTTTTGGTACAAAGATACTAATAATATTATACTCATATACTTGTTCCGCGTCCGTTTTTCTCTTTCGGCGGCGTCTACTTCCTCCTCCCCCCACCGGCCACCCAGACCCCCCACCCCCCATTCTCCACCCCGACACACTTTTTTTTTCCCACTATCACCCCCTAAGCCTCCCCACAAACCCCCCCCGATTCTTTTATTTTTTCTTTTTTAGTTCTACAAGTATACAAACATATTCGCTCCTCTGCCAAAAACAGCCAAATCAAACGTAGAATCTGTGTGGTGATGCTTTCCAGAAAGTTGCAGGCCCATGATAAAACTCAGTTATAATAAAAGAATTGAAATTAATAAACGATTCTTTAAATAGCAGTAAAATAATCGAAATTATGCAAATTCTAGGTTGTATGAAAATAATGAAAGGTGTCGAATTAAAAGTTAATATGCTACTACTGGTGGGTTCAAATGCACTTCTGGTCCACATCACCCCTGGAAACACTGGTTTGCATCTTTCCCGTTTGGGTAAAGATCCAGATAAGCCCTGGGACCTGGTAGTTATCAAGCTACAACAAGGTTTTTCCAATGCCCAGGGAGGATCTACTCCAATAATTTCATGACCAAAACGGAGGAGCAACTGATCGAGCCAAGGCCTCGAAAGAGCTAAAGAACATGCCGACATTTATCTTTTTATCGGCCATGGCTAATGTTCCGGTCAACTTCCCTAAGGCCGCCCAGCAAAGCGTAGAAGGTTTAGAAGGCTTAATAAACGTAAGATATAAAAAAAATTGGTTCTATTGAATTTGGGAAAATGTTGGCTTCGGCAATGTTGACTATTCTCGGCCACCGGTTTTCAAACCTCTAATTCTATACATTCTTCCATCAAAGCACTTCACTGAGTATATTCATTTGATAACTTGGCTTTTTAGACTTAATCTGATAACATTTTGAATAATAAGTCGTTTTCTACAAATTTGAAAATGCTGTTTTCGTTTCTTTTTTTTTAGACACTCAATTCAATCAAAAAGAGAGTTGAGATCTTGAGAAGTTTGGCGCTTTATAAAAACACTTTCAAGCCATTCTGGACAATTTTGTCGATTGTAATAGATAGAGGATCACGATGCAAACATTTGTAAACAAACAAATACTTCAGATGTGTTCACGACGCTGCAAACTATGTTTCCCTGTAATTGAAAAAACCCCCATTTTTGCCGTTTTTTTTTTTATAGCCATCCGAAATGTAATGGCTGGTAGATGAGAAAAGCTTCCTTATCAGTATTTCATCATTTTCTTGTATAAAATCTAAACCTGAATAAAAGTAGGATGGTCCGATTCCCTCTTCTGCAACTTTATTCATCATTCAACGTTGGCCGGCTCTAGCGTTGGCAATTGATATTATCACATACCGTTTTAAACAAACACCATAACGTCTTTGTCTAACAATCTAGAAGCACATGATCATTTATTCTCATACAATATCATTATTCATGCTTTCAGCTGGATTTTCATCGATTGCCTGTCGACTCCCGTCAACGACGACGACAGTATGGTTCCTGTGACAGTAGCTAATGAAACACTTAAAATTACATTCACTTACTTCAATCTAAACCTCAATGTATCATTTGCATCATTGGTAATCTATTGTGTTCCATACATTCAACGAGTAAAATGGGTACAAAATTCATCCGAAAGGTTAAACCTAGGGACAGTTTGACAGGTAAACATTCGTAATACTAACAGCTTCCCTTCGGTGTATTGTTTCGTCGATTTTGGTTTACTAACAAAAGTTTTATCGTTACATAAGTCACAGAAATAAAAATAAGTGATTTGTAAAGGAGAGCACAGTATTTGTTCCTATATAAAAAAAAATTAAAAATGACAGCAAAAGCAACTACGAGTCTCTGATTGTCAAACGACCGTTTTTTCTTTTCTTCGTATAGTTGCTCTTGCCTGGAGTTCGAGTAGTGCCTGTTTTAGAGCAGTGTTCAGAGATTTCATCATTGCGGGGTTGATCACTATCTTTTTGTTTAACAACCACTAAAGAGCTAAAATGTAGAAACAGTTTGTTTGTGTGTAGGTGTATGTGTGAGTGTGCGGGTACATTACACGAAAAGCAATTTTGGTATAAATTATAGGCTTGTGGGGCATTCTTTGCGCGCACGTGCTTTATGCCTCCTCGTGGAACAAATAAGAAAGAGTTAACGAGGTGCTTACACTTCGTAACCTTTATATCCTGCTATTATCGAAGATACGTAGAAATTTTCTATTTTTTATAATTCATCGTGGAAGCATAGGGCAGACGGTGAGCCAACGTACCAGCACAGGCAACATTCAGTAAACAATATGTTTGGAGTGGAGAGAAAGAGAGACAGAAAAATATAAAAGAAACATAAGTGAAGGTGTAAAACCCGAAACCGGCAATTGGGTGCCTCTGTGTAATTAAAGCAATTTATTGATGGCACTCCAACAACAAACTGACCACCATCTCACCTCTAAATGCCATCGTAGCCTAACGGCGTCTTTGGCCACCGATTGGCTGATGGATGGATGGATGGATGGTGGTAGAAGTGCACATTTGAGCCATTAATTAGTAGAGCAAAACAAGCATCAATCAGAATCTCGCCACCACCACTCTTTGTGGTAATCAATAATGTTAGTAGAAATCATGCAAATTGAATGGTTATAGAGACAGCTAGCCGGGTGTATTCACAGACCGTGGTTATAATTTCACACACCACACCGGGGCGATTCGGAAGTATAGTTTTATTCAGGATTAACGATTGCATCTTTGCGCATCCGGCGCGGTCTTCTACTCACGTCAATTGCTATTAATATAAATGCCGGTTAGCACAAAAATGTAACTCTGTAGCACATCGGTACTATTATTATAGCTGATGTTAGTGTTAGGTAAGCGGAAAAATGATGCGAAATGTAACTCTGATATAACTACGTATGAAAGGAAACAAGTAATAAGAGCAAAACGCAATGGAATGTAGATTTCGACTAACAAAAAAAGGAAAGTGAACTATTTCGCTTTGGCTCGACTGAATACCAAGTCTGTTGTTTAGATAAATTCGATCAAGCTTCTAGCTTCAAACACTTATTCTAATCAATCTCGTATTATTTGACACTGCTTTCATCCTTTTTTGTCTTGGTCTAATATCGTTCCTCTATGAACTAACAATGATCAACATAATAGTATTGCTGCGCCGTCGTATCCGGAGAGAAGTACTTAGCACCTTATTGATTTTTTTTTTCGAGAGAAAATTGAAAACTTAGCCTGGTAAACAATGGTTTCATTATCAGAGAGTGGAATGATGAACGGTTAAACTACAATCATTTCTTTTAGGTACACTTTTTCAGATTAATGGATTGAAATACAAATGCCTATGTGGGTGTGTTGCGGAGGTGGTTAGTTTGGAAATGTGTTTTCACAAAACGGTCGACGTTCCGGTTCGAACGGGTCCAGCCGAAAAATGCACTCAACAAACAGCAAACGGGGTTCAGTGAAGGGTGGAGCCGAACAGGGCAGGTTTAGTCTTCATTCATAACCACACGGGACAAACTAACGTTGATACCTTGATTCTGCTGCGTTTCCAGCTCCCTGACGATAAAGTCCCGCAACTCCGCGTACGCCTCCTTCAGGGTGTGGTTGTGGACCACAATGTGGAAGTTACCCGGGGCGGATCCTGGAAGATATTGGATGGTTTTTAGCATTATTAATATGTAAAATTAACATCATTATCACCGATTCATTAATCAAGAATTATAGAAGCGCAGCTTTTCTGTTAACGACCTAACTAATTCCTTTTAATAACTAAACTAAACTAAACAAGCTAACTAGTTCCTTATACAAACATTAGTAATTTTGCGATGATTATATCATGCCATTTCAGGAGTATTCCCTTGCTTGGAAGAATTGAAAAATGTCATACTTGTTGGCAATGGTGCATTAGTTATTAGTTATTAACAGTAATTTTGATTCAATGGTATTCATTTGCCGATAACTCTCTTTATAAGCTGATTTTATTAATATGGCTTATGATGAAATTGTTGCGCTTGATCATTTTAATAAATTTGTCTCACAATGTATTGCACGAACTTAAGCATCTAATGCGTGAGAGTGGAATAACCGAACAATCAAATTATATTGAATATCATTTAAATGTAACACATTCGGTATTACAATTGAGGCAATACTTTTTTAAAGAAAATTGTAGGATTAGCCAAAAGCTACAAGTACTTTGCACACTTGCTTGTTATCAGCGCAATACTAAACGCCGGATACTTCGCTTTTGTTTATACTTCTTGGACTACATGCGATACCTTCGAAAATTGTCTCTTCTATATTGCTCGATTCGATCATCTAGTCATTAGGCGCTCAGAAGAAAAGTTATATGGTTTTGACTAATATTAGTTATAGAATACCATTGGAATAATCCACCCTCAAGTGGAATGGGCATCGGTGAAGGTGCTTGTTTTCTTGTTTTTTTCCTACATTTGTACCCATCCGATGCTGGACAAGACGTGGACCGGAACTGCAACTGACGTGAAGGATGGTACCGAATCGGACGGACTTAATTGAGAAACGAGAAACTTACAACAATTACAACTTACGAGGATTGACTACAAATAGGTAGGAACATGTTTCATTCAAAAACGTTATAGCAACTTAATCTTATCCCTTTCCTTTGCTTTTTAGGACCGATAATCAGAACACAAAAACAAATAAATAACAAAAAGGTAAAAATTTGATTAAGGTCTGTATCCACATGAATCCGGACACCTTCAAATCATTGTAACTTTTGAAATATTGCACGTAGGAATGAAAAATTTCACTGTGGTATAGCTGAGAGTCTATGATGAAAAAGACTATGATTGATGTTTACATTTCATGTTTAGTATTCAAGATGGCGACGAAAGAAAAACAAGTGCGCGAGCGAATTTTGTACGGGCGTACGGCAAATCCTGACTTGTCAATACGGGACCTTGCAAAAACATTGGATTTGCCTAAATCCACTGTTCACGATGTGCTCAAATCATTTTCGGAACGTTTGACGGTGGAGAGGAAACCGAGAAGTGACAAAAACATTGGACGCGCTGATCCTGTCATGGACCGAAAGGTGAAAAGGATATTAACGAAAAACCCAAATCTCTCCATTCGAACGGTGGCTCGTAAAATAGGGATGTCGCCTGGTTTTGTCCAAAAATCAAAACAACGTTTGGGACTTAAGTCGTATAAAGTAAAAACAGTTCCAAATCGCAACGACAAACAGAACTTGGCAGCAAAATCACGGGCTCGACGTTTGTACTGCGAATATTTGACGAAGTTTTCATGCGTTGTTATGGACGATGAAACTTATGTCCTGGAGGATTTCAAGCAGCTTCCAGGGCTGGCTTTTTATTCTGCTATGGCCAGAAATGCTACAGCTGAGCATTTCAGAACGAAGAAGGCATCGAAATTTCCCAAAAAATACCTTGTGTGGCAAGCAATTTGCACGTGTGGCAAAAGAGTAAATCTTTCGTCACTACAGGCACAATCAACAAGGAGATCTATCAGAAAGAGTGTCTGCAGAAGCGATTGCTACCCTTCATCAAAAGTCACAAAGAAAAACCTTTGTTCTGGCCCGATTTGGCATCATGCCACTATGCTAAAACTGTGATGGAGTGGTACCAAGCAAATCAAGTGAACATTGTACCAAAAACCTCAAACCCGCCAAATTGCCCAGAGCTACGACCAATCGAGAGATATTGGGCTCTGATGAAGCGGAAGCTTTCTGGAAAGAAGCAAGGAATCAAAGACATCAAACACTTCCAGCAAATTTGGACAAAGACGGCTTCTACGATTTCTGAAGAGTCTGTACAAACCCTAATGGACGGAGTTAAGCGCAAAGTTCGAAAATTTTATGCAAATACCGAATAACTATGTTTTGTCTTCACGAATTGTTAAAACACATCCCATGAATCTGAAATAAACAACTACGACGGAAATATAATGCGAAATTTATGTTTTATTCATGTTTTGAGGTGTCCGGATTATTGCGGATACAGACCTTAGATTAAATCCTCATATTCAAAATCTGGAGCGCTTTTCGTGATTGTATCAATTTCCACCGAACGGGACAAGCAGTCTGCGATTATATGAGCTTTCCCTATCGATACTCCAGGTCGAAGTCGTATGCTTGGATACCAAGAGCCGATCGAAGTAGTTTCGCATTCCCGCAACAAACTACGAGCATCCGTAATTATGCGAAACTTGCTACCTTCCACGTAATGCCGGAAGTGATGTATGGCTGAGAGGACTCTAAGCATTCCTCAATTGTAATCATTTTAGAGAAATCTGGGTTGCCCAGGATGGGAGCCAACGTAAGCACCGATTTAAGTTCTCTAAGTGATTACTCTGCTTCTTTCGTCCACATGAATTTCTTATGATCTTTTGTCAATAAGTCAGTTATCGGAGCAGTGATCTTGCTGTAGTTCTCAATAAAGCGTTGTTAAAATCCAGCGAGTCCTATCAACCTACGTATGTCTTCTTGTGTTTTGGGTTGAGCGAAATCGAGAATTGGTTGGATCCGCGACGTGTCAATTGATACACCATTCTTACTGACTAGGTAGCCTAAGTACACAACTTGCTGTTGACAAAATCTGGATTTCTCGACAGAAATGGTTAATCCAGCTTTTCGTAGTCGATCTCCCAAAAGTTTCAACAGCTTTAGATGTTCCACAAAAGTGTTCGATGCAATCACTATATCGTCCAGATACACAAAGGCGTGATGTTCAAGGTCAAAACCTATCGCCTTGTCCATCAGCAAGGACAAAGTGTACGTGGCATTTATAAGCCCGAACGGTAGAACCTTGAAGCGGAACACCCCCTCTGGCGTCCGAAAAGCTGTGAAATTGCGTCATTCTTGCTTCGAAGGAAAAGTAGACCGTAAAGTATTTTGCTTTCCCTAGTTGCCGGAATATGTCTTGCATATTTCGCAAAGGCTACGAATCTTTGACGGTTATCTTATTGGTTTTCTGGAATCTAAGCAGACCTTTAGATTACCGTATGGAGAGCATTTATACAAAGGAGTATTCCTGGGTTTGGCTTCCTCCTTGGGAATTATCTCATGTTCTATAAGGTTCGTGCTTCCCAGTTTACCCTCACTTGTCAGTTCGAACTTTTTAACGATGTCTGAGGGTTGCCGTCTCTGCTCTTCAGAAGGGTCGTGTTCTGTTTCTACCGGGTCAAGGTTAGGTGTAGATTCGGTCAGGCCTTCGCAAACTGGTATGTCTAGAATATCGTCTTCCTCGGCCATCTTTAGTTTTGGAAGGTAACCTGAAGGGTCTCTAGTAAAGCAAAGTGCCGAATTGTTACGAGCATAGTAAGCATTACAGTTGCAATTTCTTTGAATTCCTGGCAAACATCAGTCATTGGTTTAACACAAAGGACTCCAAAAAGTCTGACCTAAGATTAAATGTCGAGCTATATATGGGACAACCAACCACTTTGGTACGTCTCTTATTAGAATAGGGTACATTAACATAATCTAAACAACCGTATTCATACCCATCGGCCGTTGTGACCCGAATAGCTGCAAGTTGTATGACAAGGTTATATCTATGAACCACGTCGAGGAAGTTCAGAATACTAATTCCCGCTCTAGAATCCAGAAGAGCCTCTACCTCTAACTCGAATATGTTTACTTTGATATGTGGGCATTTTATATTACCAACTGTTGTATGGTAGATTTGTGAAAACAGATTGTAACTCTCGTCCGGTCTTGTTTGTTCCGGGAACGTTGGCTTCGAGACGGCCGAACGAATTTCCAGCGTAGCAGCCACTCTTCGTTTCCCTGCCAGCCCTGATTAACTCCTCCTGATACTCCCGATACTCGCTCATAGCTTCGAATCGACCTACCTATATTCCCACATCCGTAACAGAAAACAACTTTGGGTTTCTGGCACTGTCTCCAACTATGTCCTGGTTTTTGACAGTTCCAGCAATTGATCTGACTTAAATTTGGAGCGGCAGGGAGTCGATTCGAGTTAACTAGAAAATAAGAAGAATGATTAGTAATTTCCATTTAATTCCAACTACCTTTATTGCTTATCTTGACAGATACGCGTATTTCGTCTACAATGTGCAGACTTCTTTAGTGTCGTGTACTAATACACGACTTAGTACACGACACTGAAGAAGTCTGCACATTGTAGACGAAAACTACGTATCTGATAAGCAATAAAGGTAGTTGGAATTAAATGGAAATTACTAATCATTCTTCTTATTTTCTAGTTACAGGTATTCCACTAAACAGCTCACACTCTCCATAATTCAATAAATACATGTATGTATATTATGTGTGAACTGTTAATTAATCAGAATTTGCAGGTTCGATGCCTTTTATTTCAGCATTATAGATTCATCTTGGTGTAATTGATAAATATATTAGCTTTACTCAGCTTGGTAATATTTTTCATCTTCAGCTTTGCATTTGAGCGTATTTGTAAGTTTTAGCCCACCTAACCAAAACTGCGTGGAATGTATGTTGTTGCTGAGTTCATATATTCATAACTACTATCATTCTTATATTTAGTTAATGATTAATACTACAGTAGCTGTAACAGATAAAGTCTTTCGATGAGAGGCAAAACTGAGTAAAAAACGACTCAGTTTCGTCAAAAGTGGAACTACCCTAATTAGAGTAGCTATAAAGTTACTCATTTCTCATTAACTAGGTCATTTATCAAAATTCGAGTCAACATTACTCAGTATTTAATTTTATTTTAATGAAATCGTTGATTGTTCCGACAACTGGCCCGTTGAAACGGAAGTGTAGAAAAACTTCAAATTTGTAATTCTATGGACGGAAATACAATCTATTCATGGATTGAATACGACACTTCGACTTAATTTTTTTGTTGATTACAACATACAGTAGTCCCATCTTGAAAACTTTTGATCGACTGAACCTTGGACTCAACCACGTTTTTCGCTTTTGACAGCTTCATTATAATTACTCTATTTTTTAAAGTACAGCGCTTTTACAATCAGAGTAGCATTTACTCACTTTCCTTATATCAAGTTACTCAGTTTTTGACATAAAGCATGCACGCATGTCAATCCATCCAGCAGGGCACTTTTCACAAAATTTAAAAATAGCATGTTTTTTGTAGTGTACCAACAGCGTACCATAGCGTACCTTTAAGGATTTTGAACGTACCTGTCAAATTCCTTGTTTTTGGGTGCCCTGCTGAATAGACGGTCGATTTTGCGAAATTCTTCATAAAACGCTATAAAAATTACACCAAAGTAATGTACCAATAACGTACCTTCCGAATCTGATGTTTGATTTAAACGTACCTCAAAAATTTCCATACTTACTCATATAAAACTTTTTAAAATATATTATATGTAAAATCTGACCTCGGATTCAGATTTTTGAGGAAATTCTAGCCCTAAATGACCTATAAAACATACTACTTAAGTACATTCTACGCTACTTTATAGTCAAAAATGTATTTTTAATAATACGTTTAAGGAAACACTCTTGAATGGCTACTTCCTGCTAAGCATTTAGATACCCCTGAATATAGATAAAGGGCAGGCATGTTAGAGATCACTATACAGCATGTTTTAATCATAAAGAGACAATCTGTAAAGGTATAGGTTGAACATACGTTATTGGGAAGACATGGTTGATTTTCTATGATAAATTAATTTTTTTCTGATTATTTTCATAAATACGTAGCTACGTGATAGTTTTGTGCCCTGCTGGGGATTTTATCTTCTCAAACTATTCCTCAAAGGTCCATGAACAATTTGTATGGGTTAAGATTGAATGTACCTCAACGTATCTGAACTTTATTTAGAAGACATGGTTGGTTTTCTATGATAAATTAATTTTTTTCTGATTATTTTCATAAATACGTAGCTACGTGATAGTTTTGTGCCCTGCTGGGGATTTTATCTTCTCAAACTATTCCTCAAAGGTCCATGAACAATTTGTATGGGTTAAGATTGAATGTACCTCAACGTATCTGAACTTTATTTAGAAGACATGGTTGGTTTTCTGTGATAAATTAATTTTTTTCTGATTATTTTCATAAATACGTAGCTACGTGATAATTTTGTGCCCTGCTGGGGATTTTATCTTCTCAAACTATTCCTCAAAGGTCCATGAACAATTTGTATGGGTTAAGATTGAATGTACCTCAACGTATCTGAACTTTATTTAGAAGACATGGTTGGTTTTCTGTGATAAATTAATTTTTTTCTGATTATTTTCATAAATACGTAGCTACGTGATAGTTTTGTGCCCTGCTGGGGATTTTATCTTCTCAAACTATTCTTCAAAGGTCCATGAACAATTTGTATGGGTTAAGATTGAATGTACCTCAACGTATCTGAACTTTATTTAGAAGGCATGGTTGGTTTTCTATGATAAATTAATTTTTTTCTGATTATTTTCATAAATACGTAGCTACGTGAGAATTTTGTGCCCTGCTGGGGATTTTAACTTCTCAAACTATTCCTCAAAGGTCCATGAACAATTTGTATGGGTTAAGATTGAATGTACCTCAACGTATCTGAACTTTATTTAGAAGACATGGTTGGTTTTCTGTGATAAATTAATTTTTTTCTGATTATTTTCATAAATACGTAGCTACGTGATAGTTTTGTGCCCTGCTGGGGATTTTATCTTCTCAAACTATTCCTCAAAGGTCCATGAACAATTTGTATGGGTTAAGATTGAATGTACCTCAACGTATCTGAACTTTATTTAGAAGACATGGTTGGTTTTCTGTGATAAATTAATTTTTTTCTGATTATTTTCATAAATACGTAGCTACGTGATAGTTTTGTGCCCTGCTGGGGATTTTATCTTCTCAAACTATTCCTCAAAGGTCCATGAACAATTTGTATGGGTTAAGATTGAATGTACCTCAACGTATCTGAACTTTATTTAGAAGACATGGTTGGTTTTCTGTGATAAATTAATTTTTTTCTGATTATTTTCATAAATACGTAGCTACGTGATAGTTTTGTGCCCTGCTGGGGATTTTATCTTCTCAAACTATTCCTCAAAGGTCCATGAACAATTTGTATGGGTTAAGATTGAATGTACCTCAACGTATCTGAACTTTATTTAGAAGACATGGTTGGTTTTCTGTGATAAATTAATTTTTTTCTGATTATTTTCATAAATACGTAGCTACGTGATAATTTTGTGCCCTGCTGGGGATTTTATCTTCTCAAACTATTCCTCAAAGGTCCATGAACAATTTGTATGGGTTAAGATTGAATGTACCTCAACGTATCTGAACTTTATTTAGAAGACATGGTTGGTTTTCTGTGATAAATTAATTTTTTTCTGATTATTTTCATAAATACGTAGCTACGTGATAATTTTGTGCCCTGCTGGGGATTTTATCTTCTCAAACTATTCCTCAAAGGTCCATGAACAATTTGTATGGGTTAAGATTGAATGTACCTCAACGTATCTGAACTTTATTTAGAAGACATGGTTGGTTTTCTGTGATAAATTAATTTTTTTCTGATTATTTTCATAAATACGTAGCT
The DNA here is from genome assembly GCA_024533555.2 of Aedes koreicus. Taxonomy (NCBI): domain Eukaryota; kingdom Metazoa; phylum Arthropoda; class Insecta; order Diptera; family Culicidae; genus Aedes; species Aedes koreicus. The sequence continues at coordinate 17,773 of JAHHFK020005087.1, read as the reverse complement.
ACGTGATAGTTTTGTGCCCTGCTGGGGATTTTATCTTCTCAAACTATTCCTCAAAGGTCCATGAACAATTTGTATGGGTTAAGATTGAATGTACCTCAACGTATCTGAACTTTATTTAGAAGACATGGTTGGTTTTCTGTGATAAATTAATTTTTTTCTGATTATTTTCATAAATACGTAGCTACGTGATAGTTTTGTGCCCTGCTGGGGATTTTATCTTCTCAAACTATTCCTCAAAGGTCCATGAACAATTTGTATGGGTTAAGATTGAATGTACCTCAACGTATCTGAACTTTATTTAGAAGACATGGTTGGTTTTCTGTGATAAATTAATTTTTTTCTGATTATTTTCATAAATACGTAGCTACGTGATAGTTTTGTGCCCTGCTGGGGATTTTATCTTCTCAAACTATTCCTCAAAGGTCCATGAACAATTTGTATGGGTTAAGATTGAATGTACCTCAACGTATCTGAACTTTATTTAGAAGACATGGTTGGTTTTCTGTGATAAATTAATTTTTTTCTGATTATTTTCATAAATACGTAGCTACGTGATAGTTTTGTGCCCTGCTGGGGATTTTATCTTCTCAAACTATTCCTCAAAGGTCCATGAACAATTTGTATGGGTTAAGATTGAATGTACCTCAACGTATCTGAACTTTATTTAGAAGACATGGTTGGTTTTCTGTGATAAATTAATTTTTTTCTGATTATTTTCATAAATACGTAGCTACGTGATAGTTTTGTGCCCTGCTGGGGATTTTATCTTCTCAAACTATTCCTCAAAGGTCCATGAACAATTTGTATGGGTTAAGATTGAATGTACCTCAACGTATCTGAACTTTATTTAGAAGACATGGTTGGTTTTCTGTGATAAATTAATTTTTTTCTGATTATTTTCATAAATACGTAGCTACGTGATAATTTTGTGCCCTGCTGGGGATTTTATCTTCTCAAACTATTCCTCAAAGGTCCATGAACAATTTGTATGGGTTAAGATTGAATGTACCTCAACGTATCTGAACTTTATTTAGAAGACATGGTTGGTTTTCTGTGATAAATTAATTTTTTTCTGATTATTTTCATAAATACGTAGCTACGTGATAGTTTTGTGCCCTGCTGGGGATTTTATCTTCTCAAACTATTCCTCAAAGGTCCATGAACAATTTGTATGGGTTAAGATTGAATGTACCTCAACGTATCTGAACTTTATTTAGAAGACATGGTTGGTTTTCTGTGATAAATTAATTTTTTTCTGATTATTTTCATAAATACGTAGCTACGTGATAATTTTGTGCCCTGCTGGGGATTTTATCTTCTCAAACTATTCTTCAAAGGTCCATGAACAATTTGTATGGGTTAAGATTGAATGTACCTCAACGTATCTGAACTTTATTTAGAAGACATGGTTGGTTTTCTGTGATAAATTTTTTGTGATTTTAATTTTTTTCTTTCTGATTATTTTCATAAATACGTAAGCTACGTGATAAAGTTATCACGTAGCTACGTATTTATGAAAATAATCAGAAAAAAATTAATTTATCACAGAAAACCAACCATGTCTTCTAAATAAAGTTCAGATACGTTGAGGTACATTCAATCTTAACCCATACAAATTGTTCATGGACCTTTGAGGAATAGTTTGAGAAGATAAAATCCCCAGCAGGGCACAAAATTATCACGTAGCTACGTATTTATGAAAATAATCAGAAAAAAAAATTAATTTATCACAGAAAACCAACCATGTCTTCTAAATAAAGTTCAGATACGTTGAGGTACATTCAATCTTAACCCATACAAATTGTTCATGGACCTTTGAGGAATAGTTTGAGAAGATAAAATCCCCAGCAGGGCACAAAATTATCACGTAGCTACGTATTTATGAAAATAATCAGAAAAAAATTAATTTATCACAGAAAACCAACCATGTCTTCTAAATAAAGTTCAGATACGTTGAGGTACATTCAATCTTAACCCATACAAATTGTTCATGGACCTTTGAGGAATAGTTTGAGAAGATAAAATCCCCAGCAGGGCACAAAATTATCACGTAGCTACGTATTTATGAAAATAATCAGAAAAAAATTAATTTATCACAGAAAACCAACCATGTCTTCTAAATAAAGTTCAGATACGTTGAGGTACATTCAATCTTAACCCATACAAATTGTTCATGGACCTTTGAGGAATAGTTTGAGAAGATAAAATCCCCAGCAGGGCACAAAATTATCACGTAGCTACGTATTTATGAAAATAATCAGAAAAAAATTAATTTATCACAGAAAACCAACCATGTCTTCTAAATAAAGTTCAGATACGTTGAGGTACATTCAATCTTAACCCATACAAATTGTTCATGGACCTTTGAGGAATAGTTTGAGAAGATAAAATCCCCAGCAGGGCACAAAATTATCACGTAGCTACGTATTTATGAAAATAATCAGAAAAAAATTAATTTATCACAGAAAACCAACCATGTCTTCTAAATAAAGTTCAGATACGTTGAGGTACATTCAATCTTAACCCATACAAATTGTTCATGGACCTTTGAGGAATAGTTTGAGAAGATAAAATCCCCAGCAGGGCACAAAATTATCACGTAGCTACGTATTTATGAAAATAATCAGAAAAAAATTAATTTATCACAGAAAACCAACCATGTCTTCTAAATAAAGTTCAGATACGTTGAGGTACATTCAATCTTAACCCATACAAATTGTTTATGGACCTTTGAGGAATAGTTTGAGAAGATAAAATCCCCAGCAGGGCACAAAATTATCACGTAGCTACGTATTTATGAAAATAATCAGAAAAAAATTAATTTATCACAGAAAACCAACCATGTCTTCTAAATAAAGTTCAGATACGTTGAGGTACATTCAATCTTAACCCATACAAATTGTTCATGGACCTTTGAGGAATAGTTTGAGAAGATAAAATCCCCAGCAGGGCACAAAATTATCACGTAGCTACGTATTTATGAAAATAATCAGAAAAAAATTAATTTATCACAGAAAACCAACCATGTCTTCTAAATAAAGTTCAGATACGTTGAGGTACATTCAATCTTAACCCATACAAATTGTTCATGGACCTTTGAGGAATAGTTTGAGAAGATAAAATCCCCAGCAGGGCACAAAACTATCACGTAGCTACGTATTTATGAAAATAATCAGAAAAAAATTAATTTATCATAGAAAATCAACCATGTCTTCCCAATAACGTATGTTCAACCTATACCTTTGCAGATTGTCTCTTTATGATTAAAACATGCTGTATAGTGATCTCTAACATGCCTGCCCTTTATCTATATTCAGGGGTATCTAAATGCTTAGCAGGAAGTAGCCATTCAAGAGTGTTTCCTTAAACGTATTATTAAAAATACATTTTTGACTATAAAGTAGCGTAGAATGTACTTAAGTAGTATGTTTTATAGGTCATTTAGGGCTAGAATTTCCTCAAAAATCTGAATCCGAGGTCAGATTTTACATATAATATATTTTAAAAAGTTTTATATGAGTAAGTATGGAAATTTTTGAGGTACGTTTAAATCAAACATCAGATTCGGAAGGTACGTTATTGGTACATTACTTTGGTGTAATTTTTATAGCGTTTTATGAAGAATTTCGCAAAATCGACCGTCTATTCAGCAGGGCACCCAAAAACAAGGAATTTGACAGGTACGTTCAAAATCCTTAAAGGTACGCTATGGTACGCTATTGGTACACCACAAAAAACATGCTATTTTTAAATTTTGTGAAAAGTGCCCTGCTGAATGGATTGACATTCCCCCAATCCAAAAAATTTACACCAAAAGGAAATTTCCCCACCATTTCAAACAAACATTTTTTCGGTCCCAACTTTCAAAATTTTAAACCTTGCCTTAAAAAGTATACACTATGACATAAACGGAGATGATCTTGGTCATCCCAACTGTCCTTGAGTTTAAAACATAAGATCTACAGTAACAGTAGGTGTTTGGAGTGTGCAAAGGGACGATATGTATTTAACCATATTGATTGAATAGTGTGGAAGGCCAACATACATAATGTGACAATCTTGGGATATTCTAGGTACTCCAAGCTGTCCTTAAGTCCAAAACATAAGGTCTACAGTTGTAACAGTAGTTCTTTGAGCTTTCTATGGTGCCCACATGTATTCAAATATATTCAATGAATCTTTTGGAAGGTCAACAGTCATTATTTTATAACTTTGAGATCCTCTAGGTAATCCAAACCATCCTGGAGTTCAGTACTTGAAATTTGCGGTAGTAACCGTACGTTTTTGGGCTATTCAAAGTTACGTCACGTATTCCAGTATATTCAGTGAATATTTTCGAAAAATACACAAGAAGATAATCTTGGGATAGTCTAGGTCATCCAAACTGTCTTGGCGTTCAGAACTTAAGATTTACAGTTGTAACAGTACATTTTAGTCAATACAAAGCTACAATCAATATTCAAACATTTTCAATTAATATTCTTAAATTTAAAAAACATCATAATCGAATATGAAATGTTCTAGGTCATCCAAACTATACTTGAGATCAGAACATAGGACCTACAGTTGTAACAAAAGCTTTCTGGGCTGTGCAAACCTACGATGTGTATTGAAACATATTCATTGAATATTTTGGAACAGACATTATAAGATAATCTTCGGATGTTCTAGGTTATCCAAACTTTCCTTGAATTTCAAACCTAAAAACTACAGCTGAAGATATTAAGTCTTGAATTGTAGCTTAAAATCTACAGCTGTTTGGTTAGTCCAAAGTAACAATATGTATTTGACTGAATTAAGTGAGTCTTTTGAAAGGTAAACCGTTATAACGAGATATCTTGGGATGTTATAGGTCATCAAAACTGCCCTTGAGTTCAGAATTTAGGATCTATAGTCGTAAAGTTAGCTTTATAATCTATGAAAGGTGACGATATGCATTCAAACACATTCAGTGAAGCTTCTGTAAGCTCACCAGTTATTATCAGATTATCTCGGGATGTCCAGGTTCATAAAAACTGACCTTGAGTTCCGAACTTAAGACATACGGTAGTAACCGTAGCCTTTTGGGCTTTGCAAAGCTACGATAAATATTAAAACATATTCAATGAATTTTCTGAAACTTCCACATACATCATAGGATAACCTTGTTAGTTTCAGGTCATTCAAACTGTCCTTTAAAACTTAAGGTGTACAATTGTAACAATAGCTTTATGGGCTATACAAAGTTAAGTTAGTTTGTTTAACATAGAATATCCCAATATTATCTCATAATGTCAGTTGGTCTTCCAGGACATTCACTGAATATGTTTGAATGTACTTATCATAATAATGAATAGCGGATAAAGCTACTGTTACAACTGAAGATCTTAAGTTCTGAACTCTTGGGCAGTTCGAACGACCCAGCACATCTCAAAAATATATTTCCTACTGTTTTCAATCATTTAATGTTATTGAGCACCAAATCAATTAGAATTCACCAAATTGCTTGTATAAATTAGGCCTGAAAGGGTCTATTCAAATAACATTGAGTTGTACCATCTAAATGGCTTACATTTGGTATCGCAGTTCTACGTCATCATTTCGAACAACGTAATGGGACTGTACTTTGTAATTTTTGATTACGTGCTTACCAGCAGCAACGTTATGCTTATTTGCATTGTTGAAAAAGATGAGTTTGTCGATCTCCTTTAATTTATTCAGCTCTGCCATTGCTTCCTCCCCAACATAAACTTTTTCCGCTGGTAGCAAGTTCTCAATATTGTCCAAAATGTCCTCTGAAACTGAAGTATTCGCGGGCCACACATTGGGCTTACGAACTCGACCGACGATGGTTCGCACCAACCTTTCCAGATCAGCGTACATTAGATATATGAGTGGTTCTTCCCTCTAGAAGAATCCCTAGAAAATAGCATTGAAATAGATCAGTATGCTTATCAATAGCTCATAAACTTTATCAAAAAATTTAGATCAAATTCTACCAAACAAGTTTTACAACTTTGCCAAGAAACATTCGTTTTAACAGCAGTCAATCAAAGTCAGAATAAACTTAAATAATTGATGAATTTTGATTTTTTTTTTTTGAATCTACTGTATCATAAACTAAGAATATTTGTCTCAGAAATTTCATTAAAAAAGTATAAAATTTCAATATACGAGTTTTAATGGAACTTTGAAATCTTAACGCTTTTATAAACTGGTCGAATTGCACTGTATCTCGATTTCACTTATGATCGAATTGAGTTCACTGGATACGAACAATCAAATCTAGATTCAGAATTACTAAGCAAGTAATCGTAAATAAGTCCTTCATCTGATTTACAATTCTTCCCCACTTTTCTCGACAATTTGGATTCCAAACGTGTAGTCCGCTTTTGAAAAAACTGAATCTAACAAAATATTTTTGAAAAAATGTGAGTGTAAATCAAAAATGACTTGATTCTTTTGATAAATATATTGCATATTGAATAAACTTTTTAAGTGTTTTACTCCTATCCCGTTCGATTCGTCGTGGGGTTCACTGGGTTTATATGTATAGAAATATGAAAAAATATTATGAAATACCTGGAAAATTGAAAAATAATGAAAGATGATGTAATATGAGACCACGTGCGTCGCATTCAAGCTAATATAGAGTGCTGTGACCGACCAGCGCTCTGCATTTGACAAGTTCAATTGAGGTAGAGGCGGGACAGCGTTTGAACAATAGGTACAAGTGATTTTTTAAACTTTTTACAGTCGGCGGTGCGAAAATAGTGACTTTAGTGACCATTTTCCTGAAAATAGTGACTTTAGTGACTTTTGGATGCAAATAGTGACTTTTTAGTGACTAGACTCAAAATAGTGACCAAGTCACTAAAAAGTGACCTGCTACCAGCCCTGACATTTTCTTTCTCTGGCTTAAGTGTGGTGATGTTTTTTATGTGTAGCTTTCGTTTGTGTTGTTGTAGAATTTTTCCGTGAACCCTTTCTCGTAGCCATTCATCTCCGCTGCCTGGTGGATACGTTCTTTTTCTTCAGTAAATTCTTGCTCCTCCATAGGTACATTATATAGGCGGTGTGCCATGGAGTGGAAAGCAGCTTGCTTTTGGGATCCAAAGTGATTGGAGTCGGATGTAATGTACCTATCAGTCGATGTCGGTTTACGGTAAATTCCAAATTTCAAAGTGTCGTCCTCCTTCCTGGTGATCATTAAATCCAGGAAAGGTAATTTTCCGTCAATTTCTTTTTCTACCGTGAACTTAATTGAGCTGTGACGTGAGTTAAGCATCCTGATCGTTTGATCTAGGTAGCGTTCTTTCACCGGTGCCAGTACATCATCAACATAACGCCACCAAACTCGGGGGTCCCCGGGGGGGTAAAGGTTCGCTTAAAAGAACACAGAAACGCTGTTGATAAACAGAAACCACTGGAATCAGCAGCAGCAGTACATGTGACGGGTTTTGACCATCATATTGACTGGAAAAATGCAAAATTAATTAAAACAGTAAGAAAACCATCACACCTAAACGCATGGGAATCGATGTTTATCTCCAACTCATCCGAACCGCTCGCGAATGAAGACGATCCTCCCACCACATCATGTCTGTTTAATATGACAAAGCTGAGAATTCAGTAACCATCTCTTCTCTTCTGACGACTACGCAACAGCGTACGAAGATTTGTGTAATCAGTCGGACATAGTCCCAAAATGATGTAAGGCAATATCGCGCCCGAAACCGGTCGATCAAAAGGTAATTTTTTTTAAATTGTAAGAACGATAAGTGTTGTGTCTTGCCTCGCGTCGCGTTTTTGTTAGTGTAGGTGTAGAACGCTATCAGAATGTAATGAAAAGGAAAACTTCCTCTTCATTTCATAGAACCTAACGTAAATCAACCCTGAATATTACATCGAGCAGGTTTTGAAGAATCATCTGCTTCCTCATGCTTCAACGCTGTATGGGAATACATCATAGCGAATTCGTTTTTGATCCAGTTCCAAACTGGATCGGGTATCAGAATTGGGTTGGCTTGTTGTGTGTCAAACATCAGTGTCTATGTGTTTTTCTGTAACTCCTATCGGATTGAGGTTTGCACTGACAATAAGTTCGGTATCGCAGGTTGGAACTAGTTCCAACCCAGGTTCAAAAACGAATTCGATATTAAGCGTTTCCCGGCTCTTAATTTTAAATGAATTGTTAATAAATTAATAATTTTTGAGAGCTAACTATGTCTCAAACTCAATTCACAAATTTATACAGACGAATCCTAGTTGAAAAGAAAAACTCACTGACTGGTCTTTTTGAAATCTCACAGCAGGTAGGCCAAATGGAATATTTCAAAATGTTATCAAAAACTAACTAACAAAATTTAATTATAACTGCTGAGAGAAGCCTAGTGAAAAAATCAACTCTGAAGATTTCCTCGACGGTGTCGGACAAATGGGCTTGCCAAGCAGAAACTTTCAGGAGCTTCTACTACTTTTTTTTCAGTTATAAACATATAGGAACAAAATGATATTCGTCATTTTAATTGACTACGTCCTGCAAAATCATCCCGCTCACATATTCAAGAACACAACAGCTTATAATGGCTGTCATCGGAAACCTACCTTTATACGTGAGTGCACCGGGACTCCGATGGCCAGATATGGCATGCTCCGGTGAGATGTGCCTAATCGGAGGCGAAAGTGTCGCAGAGAGAGATTTAAACCCAACCCCACTGCCGCTGCCGGAAGCTGTACAATGTAGCGAGCCAGAACCACGAACCACCAGCGAGCTTACCGGAACGAAAGCCTTCATAGGCTCGTTCTGTTTGCGTACACGACTGGACATTTTCCTCTCACCACCACTCCTGTTTCCACTGCACTGCACTTCTACAGACGGTTTTCACTTGCACTTTTTGCTCAATTCTCATTCGCACTTTACCGTCGCTTTAGCAGCGAGAAAATAAACTTTCTTACACAAACAACCAATATTCAAACACCATTCAAATATTTACTGGACGACACTCATTTTACTTCACGAAACACGGAACTAAGCCCGAAAATTTGAAGATAATATTACATTTTTCTTGGCGATCTCGAATTCAGACACCATTGATTGGTCTTTGTTCGTCGTTTGCCTAACCCGTTGTCGGAGGAACGATGGAAGAAAGTGATCAAACATTTCCCTTATTGTTGACGACCGTTTCCGTTATTGTTACGGCCGTTACCCTTATAGTTGACAACTTTAAACTAACAATCTCCTAAATAGTTTTAACAATATGTCAGATGGTTAAAGGCCAAATAACAATATTCTGAATCGGCGGTAAAGTTCGGTTACCATAAAAAAATGGCAATTTTCACGAACAAATTTTTCGCTGTACTCTATGCCAAAAAGTTGACATATAATCCAGACCGAGTGCAGACAATAAAAAATCATTCAATGACAATAGGGCAAACATTTACAATATGTGTTAATGTAGAGGTTGTATGGGGAAAATGAGATTAAACTATTCGATAACAATAACATAATATGTGATAATATATCTACCATTCGAAATATAGTTTTGACTATAAAGCAAATTGTTTTTCGTTATGGGAAGGAGTGTTGTTGAGACAGTGTACGCGGTATGATTTAATTTCGATAAAGTTAAACACAAAACATACGACGCTGTACGATTCAAGATGGCGGAACAGATCGCAGTATTATGTGATACGTTCACAAAGCTCGGAATCGCACGAGAGTGTGAGAAACGAGGATTGCCGACTACCGGTAATAAAAAGACTGGCGATGCGAATCATCATACATGACATGATGATGGGCGCAAACGACGAAGAGGAAACAACGGAAGATGGAGTCCCAGTCATCAACGACGAGATGAAGGGTAGCAGCTATGACGAAGAATCCGAAGAAGAAAACGATGATAGTCAAAATACTGACGACGAAGATGATGCCAGCCAGATTCACATCACCGGAGCAACGACCGTACTCATTTCAGGATGTTGAAGATAGCATCGAAGCTTTCGGAGTTGACGACGGACAGGACGTAAAAATTTGGATGAATCAGTTCGAGACAATGTCAAAAACGGCTTATTGGAACGACAACCAGAATTATGTGCCGAAAAAAGTTGGTTGGCAATGCGCGATTTGCGGAAAATTGGCAATGGCGATTTGCGTTTTCTCAGCGTAACATCGTGACATCGTTATCGAAATTGAAAGATGTCCTCATTCGAGAATTTTCACCTTTTGTACGAGCAAGCGACGTACACCGTATGTTAGCTGGACGCAAAAAAAGAAGCCGACGGGATCAATACGGGATTACATTTACGAAATGCAACGAATTGCGCTTGCGATCGATCTCGACGAACCAAGTGTGTGTGAATACGTTGTCGAGCAGCTGCTGATCGGGATGGATTTCTTGAGTGATGTTGATTATTCTATCACACCCGACGGTGTGCAAGTGAATAAATATTCACCGACATTCGATGATTCGGAGCAGTGCGAAACTAATTGGATCTTTCGCGCTGAAGAGTTTGTAGGGGAAAATAAAATGATGGTTCCATATCAGTATCGCGACAAAATTATGAAAATAGTTGAAAACTATAAGCCGAAAAATTCAGTGGTTGCTGCAAACAAATTGACGATCAATTTGAAGGAAAATGACGTCGTTTAAGCCCACGGCGTTTGGCCAATTTGAAAAAGAAGTGGCGAAACAGCAGATTGGTGAATGGTTTGAAAGTGGAATTATCCAGCCATCCGAAAGTGAATACGTGAGTCCAGTTGTAGTCGTTCAGAAGAAAGACGGGTCATATCGTGTCTGTGTTGATTACCGTGAGATAAATATGAAGGTAGTGCGTGACAAATTCCCAAGGCCGAACGTTGAGTAGCAAATCGATCGGTTGTCGGAAGCGCGTGTTTATACGACGCTCGATCTGAAAAACTCATACTTTCATGCATCGGTTGAGGAAAATAGCCGCAAATATACAGCGTTCGTAACAAGTGACTGGCAATACGAGTTCCTTCGGGCTCCTTTCGGGCTATGTACCAGCGGTAACGTGTTAGGTCGTTTCATCGCTGCGGTATTGAAATACTTGATTAACGATGGAACGATTATGGCTTTTGTGGATGATGTGATTATTCCGTCCGAAAATTAATAAGAAGGACTAAATGTGTTGAAGCGTGTACTGGGAGTGGTAGAGAATGCGGGATTGCAGTTTAACTGGAAAAAGTGCGTGTTCCGTCAGCTTCAACCAGTTCCAGCAAAAGTTGAGAAGATTTTGCAGTTCCCGCCGCCAAAGAACAGTAAAGCAGTTTCAACGATTTTATGGATTAGCGAGGTAATTCAGGAAGTTTTGTTTCCAGCGTTCGCAAGTATCGCTCCTCCGTTGTGAGGTATGTTGAAAAAGGGAAGTATATTTCAGTTTGATGATGTTGCGATAAATGCCTTCAACAGCACCAATGAGATCCTAACAAGCTTCCCGGTGTTGCGCATTTTTAATCCTGACGGTAGAATTGAAGTTCATACCGATGCTAGCAAGGAAGCGTTGGCGGGTATCTTGATGCAGAGAGCGCAAGATGACACAAAATTCCATCCTTGCTATTACTACTGCTATTGGAGACGTTGGCAGTTGTGGAATCCGTTAAGAATTTTCGGTGCTATTTGCTAGGTCATAGGTTCAAAATCGTTCGGATTGTATGGCCTTCAAAGATTCGATGTCCAAGAAAAAGTTGAATGCCCGAATAGCGCGGTGGGTAGTGGACTTAGCTGAGTTCGACTACGAAGTTGAACATCGTCGTGGATAAAAGCTGCCTCGCGTGGATGCACTTACAAGAGCAAATGTAATGGTCGTGTCTGCAGCGATTGTCGCAAAAGTGCGTGCAGCGCTAAGCAACGACGATAGAGCAAAGGCGATTTCAGCTGCGTTGGAACAAGGATTGAATGCAAAGGGTACATCATTTGCAATGGTGTTCTGTACAAAGATGATGGCGAGACTAGGCGGGTGGTCGTTCCTGAGTCTATGGAGGTGGAGATCATCAGATTGGCTCATGAAAGAGGTCATTTTGGAGTTAGGAAGATAAAGGAGAGGATCGATGCCGATTACTTCATACCGGGATTGGACGAAAAGATCATGTGCTGCATTTCCACATGTGTCGCTTGTATCGTTGGAGAAAAGAAACGAGGAAAGTCTGAAGGAGAATTACACTCGATTCCGAAAGGTGATATTCCGTTGGATACCTTTCATGTCGATCACCTAGGACCGATGCAGTCTAGCAGGAAGGCGTACATATCTTAACAATAATTGATGCCTTCACCAAGTTCGAATGGCTATTCCCAACGAAGTCGACAACCGCTGAAGAAGCCGTCAAAAACTACGGTTTATCACCGATACTTTCGGTACCCCGCGGAGAATTATTTGCGATCGAGGAGTAGCATTCACGTCAGGACTGTTCGTGAAGTTCTGTGACGATTATATATAATAAGATGCTATTTGCGCATTTGATAAAAAAAAACAATTTATTACTCTGAACTGTATACAATAAATCACACTTAAAGACTAAATACCAAATTGAATTCAAATCACTTTTATAATATTTCTCCGTTGACTTCTGCTGACTCGTCGATCCTTCGGGTGGTTCGATTCTGATGCAACCTTTGCCTGCGTGGTCTGTCTGGTTCGTCGTGTCATCGATTTATCGGTATGCGGTTGTGTGCCTGGTTCCTCTAGTTGTTGCTATGGGCCTCGGTTGGGTTCTGCTGATGTTGCGATTGGATGATGGCTTCGAGTGTGGCTAGGCCGGTCGCCTGTGGTGTAACGCCTCCCCTCTCAGACTGTCGTCCGTCCTCGGGCAATTTATCAAAAAGGACAAGACTGGGTAGTGGTCCAAATCCAAGAGCTCCGTTCTGCGTTTCTCCCTTCGGTTCTATCGTGGGTCCAAACGGCTTCGGGATCTTGAAGGCGTAATCTTTCCTCACTTTTATTTTCCTGTAGATAATGTAAGTGGTAAAAGAGCAGATAATGATTAGTAGGAGGATTCCTCCTCCGATGGATGTTGTCCTCTTAGAGTGTTGTAAGTCCAACTTTATCTGTTGAAGGTTTTTCAAATGTTCCAAATTGATGTGGCTTATCTCGCTCTGCTCCTCTGAGAAATTTAGATGAATAAGTTTCTTGCCATAAATTGGTATGAGGTATTCCTCTTCGGTTGTTAGATGTTTTTGGCCGTTGAACGTCAAATTCATCACTTTTATCGTGCAGTTGTCTGTTTCGATTATAGTCGGGCTGTTGACTAATCTCGAGTTATTACATGAATCCGAAATGAATACTTTTTGGTTGGTGTCTAATAGTATGATTCCGTTTTTAACTTCCTCTATTTTGATAGGTTGCCTAGCGGGTTTCAGAATGCATTTGGGTGTCCGGTGGTTCAGAAGGTTATTGATACACTCGTCTTCTATCTGGTTTGTTGCTTCGCAAATGTCGCAAATTTGTGTTTGTTTGTAGATGACGTCTCGATACTTTGCTACTAGTTTGATGTCCGTGTTCATTCTCGTGTCGTTCATATTTACAGTTTGGATGCTGATCAGATCGAACTCGTTGACTTCCAGGATTGGTATTTTGGCCATAATTAAGATTTCGTCGCTTTTTACTATTACCCACTACCCCAACCGCCCCCCCAAACAAAATTTTTTTTCGCCCCCCACCCCACCCGCCCCCACCCGCCCCCCCCAAAAAAACACCCCCCAAAAAAACACCCACCCACACCCACCCCAAAAATTCCCCCAAAAAAACAAAAAAAAAAAAAAAACGCCGAAAATAATAATATTAGGTACTGGCTTCAAGGTGTACTCCGCACCAAGGGGCTCTACAACAGTGAACCAATTTCAAATCGCTAGTTGCATATTGATTGTTGCTATAACGCTACCTGAACTATATTGGAAAATTTGATCTATGTAATCTACTTTTAAACCTTGGGCTTTGAGCCTGTTAAAAATGTAGAGTTTATCGTCAAATGAAAATAAGTTTCTGTTTAAAATGTTAAGCTTAGCAAATTCGATTTGTTCTTCTATGTTAGTGAGAATTTGAATTAATAAGTCAAGGTTCATAATGAGGTTAATGTATTCTAGGTCTGTGTTAATTGCGAAGGAATTATTGTTTTGTGCTACAATTTCTTTGTTTACTCTTTTCAGAATATCAGTAATGTTATTAAGTTTATTTTGAATTTTCTCGTTTAGACTTATTTGTGTTGATATGGATTGAGAGAATAAGTTTTCCTGTCTTTCTATGGTTCCCAAATTGTGGTTGATAATATCTAAGTCTTCATTATCTGGGTTGCCAGCAATAAATTTAATTATTGAACCTAAAGCGTTAATCAAAGCTCTTTTGTATCTGTGTGGGTATAAACTAAGTAATTTACCTCGTGCGTGCTGGATTTTGAAATCGAGGGTCCTTCTAAGATGTTCTGTTACTTTTAGGTTCCTTGTAGTGTTTTCTATAAAATCGATGTTATTCTCAATGGACTTAATATTAATTTTATGAATAACTCTCTCAAACCCTACTCCAATTCTAACTTTTTTGAGTTTTATGGCGATTATGCCTTTATTATATGCTATTTCTTTAAATGTTGTTGCCCCGATTAATATGGTGCAAGTTAATCTGTAACGAGAAAAAGGATTTTTAATTTTATTTATCTAAGGGTTATTGTTTTATCCTGTTTTTGTGAATTTTGACGTCGTTGACGTCTTTAAACGTTAAATCATTATTTTCTTTAATAGTTGTTATTTTAAACGGGTTTTTATCTTTGGTTAGACGTTGGGAATTTTTTATATATTTTTCATCGCCCGGTTGAAGTTGTTTAGGTTGACTATTATTTTTGTTTTGTTCTTCATATTTTGTTTTGCGTTTATCTAGTTCAATTTTAACTGCTGATTGCAGATTTTTATTTTTTTCTGAGATTTCTTCCATGTTCGTATATCCCGAATTATTGAATACAAGTTTTCGTGGAATATTGTTGATCACCGAATGGAAACTGTTGTTGTAGATGTCTACCGCGATATTAACTTGTTCGCGCGTAGATAGATTACTATTTTTCTGAATGTTTGTCCGGAATATTTCAATAAGTGTGGAATGAAACCTTTCCACAATACCGTTAGAATTTGAGCGACTCGCGAAATGAGATTCGATCTCTAGATCGTTCAAAAAACCGATAAAGTCCAAGGACCTGAAAGATGGTTCTTGGTCGCTCACAATAGTATTTGGCCTGCCAAACTGCCTGATGTGCTCGGTCACGGCATTCTTTATATCAATTATCGTTCGAGTTTCCAAAGGTATGACGTTTGCCAATTTTGAAAATGAATCTTCGATGGTGAGCCACTTTTGACCTTTTAAAAATAAAATGTCAATGTGAACTCGGTCGAAAAGGTGATTTCCAAAAATACTTTTCTTTATAAGGTTTGGAGGCTTCCTGTCGTATTTGGCTTTCTTGCAAATATCACCGGAGCTAACCAGAATTTTGATTTTTCGCCCGAGTTGTGGAAAAAAGAAGGTTTGCAGGATCTGGTTTTTGTTTTCTTTGACCCCTCTGTGACCACGATTATGTGTGTCCCTCACAATTTCGTCCTGTTGTTGATCAAGGCGTAAGTCTTCTAGCATGGTTTCTGAAATAAATACTTTGTAAAAGTTGTTAGGTTGCATGTGTTTTCTGTATGTTTCCTGTACTAGCTGAATTAAAGGAATGGGGATTTTTAAACAATTAACGCCCTTAGGATTTAGCGTTCTTTTGAATATATCTACGATAGTTTCTTCTGTATAATTCTGTTTAACTATTATGTGTCTATTGTACTTTGGAAAAACCTGCTCGTGGGCAGTAAGCTCTAAATTTCCTATCTTGAAAATAATTTGTGTTCTAAAGGTGTTTATTGGTCGTTCGGTACAAGGAATGATATAATCATCACTTGTATCTGCTGAATGAATTGTCATGTCATCGCTTTCATCGTCTGCTGAATCATTCCCTTGCTCAGAGGGTTCTACATCCAGAGATGATTGCGAATTCGAATTAACTTCTTGGTTCATCTCTACTCGAGACAGGGCATCTGCCACTACATTTTGTTTTCCTGGCTTATAGATCAATTCGTAATTAAATTCCTCTAATGAGAGTTTACCTCTTATTATCCGGTCGTTTGCATTAGTAAATGAAAATGTCAACGGTTTGTGGTCTGTAAACATTTTGAACTTTCTACCGTGAAGGTAGGGTTTGAAATGATTAACGGCCCACACAATAGCTAAGAATTCTTTTTCTGTAGTACAATACCGTTCTTCGGTTTTATTTAGTGTTCTTGACGCGTATGCGATAGGTCTGTCTTTGCCTACTGGCCCTTGTGACAGTACTGCTCCTACTGCATAGTTGCTTGCATCCGTTGTCAGGATGAATTCTTTGCTAAAATGCTGATAAATCAGAACAAGATCTAGCGTTAAAAGCTCTTTACATTTTTCGAAACATGCTTCAATTTCGGGAGTGATCTCGAATTCTATATCTTTTCTAAGAAGATTCGTCAATGGTTTCACGATCTTCGCAAAATCTTTAATAAATCTCCTATAGTACCCTAATATTCCCAGAAATTGCCGGATTTCTTTCTCTGATTTTGGAATTGGCCATTGTTTAATAACCTTTATTTTATCATTATTGGGACGAACTCCATCTTCAGATACTGTGTGCCCTAAGAATTGAGTTTCTTTCCGGAAAAACTCGCATTTTCCTAACTGAATTTTGAGTTTAGCTTCCTTGAGCTTCTGTAAAACCAGTTTTAAATGTTCAATGTGTTCATCCAAGGAGCTCGAGAATATGATTATGTCGTCCATATAGACGAAGCAACATATTCCTATTAACTCTCTTAATATGCAATCCATGACCCTCTGAAAAGTGGCCGGTGCATTTTTCAAGCCGAATGGCAAACGTGTAAATTCGTATTTACCACCGTTTACCGAAAAGGCTGTTTTTTTTCCGTATCCTCATCCGCTAGTTGAATCTGGTGGAAGTCAGAGACTAAGTCTATGGTTGAGAAATACTTAGCCCTTCCCAGTTTATCCAGAATGTCTGTGATTTCTGGGATGGGGTATTTATCATTGATTGTTTTCTCGTTTAGTTTCCTGTAATCGATTACTAAACGGAATTTTTTTCGACCGGATGCATCGGATTTCTTCGGGACTACCCATACAGGAGATGTGTATGGCGAGATTGACTCTTTTATGATCCCATCCGTGAGCATTTTTTTTTGCTTGTTCTTGAACTTCTCTTTCATACACGTAAGGGTATTTGTATGATTTTGAATGCACAGGAATATTGTCTGTAGTTCTAATATTGTGTCTAATTTTATGGGTAAACGTGAGCTTTTCTGATTCTACGTATAGAATTTCTCTGTTTCGCTCGAGAACCGTTTTAATTGCCCGTTTTTCTTCGTCGTTCATGTGACTATCCCTAATTATGTAATTAGAGAGGTCAACATATTTCGGCAATTCCACCAAATCGAATGGATCATTGTCCATTTCGACTGATTGTTTCGATTTCTTCTGTGGGTCAGTGTTTTCGTAGTTAATATTTATATTAATTTCGTTGTTGTTTATTTGTAGTAGTATTTTTAAACGGTTTTTCACTGCAATGAAGGCAAGGTTGTTCGCACTTCTATACAGTCCTGGTAAAATAGAAAAATCTTTGTGAGGCCTTTCGTCCGCTATTAGAAAGTCTCTATCCTGTTCTGTTTTAATTTTGATCATTTGAAATTCGAGTTCCGAAATGTTTTTTTTTATGAATTTCTGAGAACTTTTT
>JAHHFK020005086.1:0-36611 GCA_024533555.2 Aedes koreicus | reverse complement strand
CATCGTTCGTCATCCGCGAAATGGAACGCGGTCATCAAGTAGACGCCATATACATGTCCGTAAATGTGTCCAGATGCTCGGCTATCTCATTCTGCCGAAAACGTGCGATGTTCCTCCACGACTACATCCTTCAAGGAACGCACTTGAAACTTGAAATAACAGTCAAAGATCTGGGAGTTATGCTCGACTCGAAACTTTACTTCAATAACCACATTTCCCAAATTGTTTTCAAGGCCTCATCGCAGCTAGGATTCAACTTCCGCTTCGCAAAAAAACTTCAAAGACGTTTAAAGGCACTAAACTGCTCTTTGGTTCGTTTTTTTTTTTTGAGTACTGTGCCGTCGTTTGGTCCCCTTTCTACCAAAATGCAGTCCAGAGGATCGAAGCCGTTCAGCGAAGGTTTATACGCTTTGCTTTGCGACATCTTCGTTGGCAAGACCCTCGCAGATTGCCAAGTTATGAAAGTCGGTGTAAGCTCATCAACCTGGAACTGTTGGACACCAAAGTGTTTTGTTGGTGACCTCCTTCAGGAAACATCGATTGTTCCACTTGACTTGGTCTCTTGAACATCAACACTCGACGACGAAATCTCCGTTGACAATCTTGTACGTGTTCCGGCACTCCAGCGTCACGAAAAATATATAGGTTTTGATTTCACGAAAAATATATGGGTTTTGAACGTTAATAACTTCTCGTCATTTCACGATCGATTTACAAAATGTTTTCACCAATCGATCGGGACATTGTCTACGCTTCAATTCCAATATTTAAATCTATTGATTTATAACATTCAACTATTGAAATTATTAACACCAATATAAGGTGATGTCTTATAATGTCGATTTTTTCAGAGTAAATTTACCAATTACACAGTACTTTTCTAGCACAGATTTCATATTTATCTAACGAACGTCTCCTAGGCAGCCATGAATGTTGGTATAACGGGTACACCTTCGCATTTAGAATTAGTTTTTCGGTGGTCGTGGAGCTGCGCAGAGTAGGTTCTGCAGTTGGATCGTAGCCGGCAGCAGCACTGGCGAGTAGTCGTTGCCCAGAGAGGGTTGGGTGCAGTTGGCTGTTGTTGCCGATGCTCACGTCAACCTCGCTGCGAGAAACATGGCTGCTGAAGCCTACGATTTGGCGGGAAAAAGCCGCCCGCGACACGAGACAAGAATCAACTATCCCACGTCACCTGAAGATGGCCACCTGCAACGACGAGTAGCTGAACCAAGAATACCAAGAAGAAAGCCCAAGTTCAATCGCGAACCATGTTTCTCCCCATCAACTAAATCCGTCCTTTTCAGGACGACCAAATCAATTTTCCAATTAAAGAGTTTACCTGATTTAAAAATTTTCTCTTGTGCTGTTTCAAATTAATTTCAATCACCGCGCCCTGGCTGAACATAGCTTTAATTAAACGCCGCGTCCCGGAGTAAATGACAAAGAACGTTGAACAACCAACGAACGAAATTCTAAAACGGATAATTCGAACCGAACTGCGACACTTCAGACCGACCATGTGGTTGAGTTCATTGTAGTTCCTAGTAGTGCATAGCGGATTAGTTGCTGGTGATAGCAAATAATTAAGGCATATTTCTGTTAAGAAAATCAATCCGTCTAGCGTACAGTAATTAAAACTAATTATTGTGGCGCAATAACTGAATTTCGTCCTCTTTGGTACAATTTATATCACATTGCCTTCGTTGGTACCGCCTTCTTTCGTGCACTAGCATCCGACCCCTTTACCTCATAGCTCCCAGCCGAACATTTTGATTCGGTCTTACGACAGTCGTTAAGCTTATGCAGTGGTGTTAGGATCACAGTTGGCAGCATCGAGCAGACGTTGCCCAGAGAGACATTGGTGCAGTTGGCTGTTACTCCGATGCTCACGTCAACTTGCTGCGAGAAACATGGCAACAGAAGCATACGAATTTGTAGAGCAAAAGCCACCAGTAGCAACGAGACAAGAATCAATCATCCCACGAGATGAACCAAGAAAAAAAAAACAAATTCAGTGGTGAACTCAACATCGCAATCAACTAAATCCATCACTGCCTTGGACACGACCAGATCAATTTTCCAATTAAAGAGTTTATTTGTTTAACATTTTCTCTAGGGCTGTTTGAAATTTACATTACCGCGCCCGGCTGAACATAGCATTGCTTTAAACGCCGCGTCCCTAAGTAAATGGCAAAGCGCATTGATTTTCTAAATTTAGTACAGTCTTTAACTGCTTCGATTCCCATATTCATCCATCAAAACAAAATAAGAATGAACCATACGCCCAGTGCAAATAAAATGGGTTGGTGTGTATAGCTTAAATTTGTAATGCCGGTTGACGTGGTTCATGATACAGCCTTCGAAAATGGGCTATTCGATGCAAAATTTTATTGGGTAGGGGGGGGGGGGGGGGGGCACTGCAAGTGGAGGGCGCGTTGGAGTCTTTGAACGGAAGGTGCTGCGTACGATCTACGGTGGAGTGCAGATGGAAGACGGAACGTGGAGGAGGCGAAAGAACCACGAATTGCACCAGTTGCTGGGAGAACCTCCCATCGTACACATCGCAAAAACCGGTCGACTACGATGGGCTGGGCATGTCGTAAGAATGTCGGACGACAGTCCTGTGAAAATGGTTCTCGAAAACGAACCGACAGGTACAAGAAGAAGAGGCGCGCAACGAGCAAGGTGGATCGATCAAGTAGAAGGCGACCGGCGGACCCTCCGCAGACAGCGAGGCTGGCTAGGAACAGCCATGGACCGATTACAATGGAAACAACTTCTGTGTACAGCAGAGGCCACACCGGCTTTAGTCTGATTGGTAAGGTAAGGTAGGGGGGGGGGGGGGGGGTCTTCGAAATAATACTTCGCCCCTCTCCAAAATTATTAAGGGGGCAAAAAGTGCTTCGTCCCCCCAAAGTTGGTGCCTATGGCAATGGTTGTGTTGGCTGTGATGGTAGTGTTGATATGATGGACCAGCTGAAGACCAATATCCTTTTCGAGCTATAGTTGTGAAGGTTCAGTATGGGAATTTAAAATCAATAATTAGTTGTAATTTTGATAGTAGTTCAATTTTCAACTGATTGAAGCAAAAATCTCGAATATCTATCGATAAGTGATTGAGTTAGTTGCGTTCGTTGTTTCAACTATGTGTGACGCTACCCTTGTCGTAAGCTTACTAGATAATGATATCTGCGGTTCGGAATAATATGGAGACCGTTAAAATTACATGGTTTAAGGTATGCAACAAAAGAAGGGATAATTGTACCTATTTCTTAGTCAATGCTGGCTGCCAAGAATATGCAACGGTAAGATAGGGGAATTCCAACAAAAAAAACTCTTTAGCTGGGAAAATCGAATAAGGCGTCCGGCAAAGGACGGATTTTTTTATGGTGAGCATGGTCAGCGATTGAATTTAAGCCTTCTTTCTTGTCTCTTGTGGAAGTAATTTATTTAACTCCTCGTGAAAGCAATTTAATTAACTCATCGTGAGCTTGCTCAACTGTCCCTTTATTTAACTACTCGTCGTTACACCTTACCGGCTATCTTCAGATGTAAGGCTGCTGGCTTTCAACTGGCTCACACCGGACAGTAATTAATTTAACACTTTATCGTTGCACTTTCCCACAGCATTCCCACAGAATATGCAACGGTGTGTTAGAGAAATTCCATTCAAAAGATATTTTTACCTTTGAAAATTGAATATGTCGTCCTGAAAAGAACGGATTTTCAATGTGACCTTGGTCTGCGGTTAAACATAAGCCTGCTCGCTCTTACCAGCTGAATGAAAATCCACTGCGACATTAATAACGTCACATTAACAAAAGTTACTGCTTGTAAATTGAAATCAATTGTCTGCTAATAATTGTTCATAATAATGCTAATGTTGTCGCATTTCAGCGAGGATGTAAACCCGGTTTCAGCAATCGGTTGGCTCACACCGTTCAGTAGTTTATTTTACGCAACGTTGCGCCTTACAGATGGCTGCCAATTGTATCACACAGGACAGCAGCATGTTTCACTTCTCATCGTTGCGCCTTACCGGCTGGCTACAAACCCTTTACTGTCTTCAATCAACTGGCAGTTCAAAGAAGGCTTAAATTCAACTTCGGATCATGGTCACCATTGGAAGTCCGTCCTTTTCAGTACGACCTATTAAATTTTCTCTGGTTAAATTATCTTTTGATTGGAATTTCTCTAACATACCGTTGCATATTCTCGTCAATTGGCAGCCAGTTGTGGGAAAGCGCAAAGACATACTGTTGAATTGATTACTGTCAAGTGTGGGCCAGTAGAAAGCCAGCAGCCTTACAACCTGAACCACTCGGTAAGGAACGATGAGTAGTTAAATCAACTGCGGTCCGGTGTGAGCCAGCTGGTGGCTAGGCAGTTGGGCAAGCTCATCAACGAGGAGTAAAAACAATTGCTTCGACAGAAGACATAAAAGGCTTAAATTCAATCACGGACCATGCTTACCATCTAAAATCGTCCTTTCGATGTTTGATTGGAATCCCCTACTTTGCTGTTGCATATTTCTGTCAGTTGGAAACTAAGGGTAGCTAAATATAGTTTCAGTTGTACCTTCATTCGTCGCATACCTTAAACCATGTGTACAATATTACCCTCGGCTCGGAAATTTAAACGGTCCCCATATTATTCCAAAGCGCAGATATCAATATCAACATGCTTACGAAAAGAGAAGCATGCCAAATGAAAATTTTAAAAATGGCGATCATCATGAAAAGTCGAAACACTGAACGCAAAGTTTGCTTGAATCGCCAATTGAACTTTCAATGTAATTCAAAATTATCATTAATTTAATATTTCAAATTTCAAAACAGAGCCTGAACAATCTATAGCGAGATAAGGTCTTCAGCTGGTCGATCAAATCCACGCTACCGTCACAAATAAACGCAACCGTTGATCTTTCATCATAACAACATGTAAAAAATTGCCCTTTTCAAGACCACTAAATGATTTCTTAATAGTGTTTTATAGAACTTTCTAAATCATATTTACTAACTTATACTGATCCAACGTTCCATTAGAACAACACCTGCGTTACAATGCTTGGCCACGAAACATAGTTGAGGGCTGCCTAATCTAACAGTTTTAGTCCATCCATATACTTCCTGGATGGTCGGTTTTCAAATCATCAACTAAACCTCGTGGCGTATGGTTCACAGATAAAAAGAAACATTGACTTTTCTGCGTTATCTAACGCACATAAAGGGAATGCTAGATTTGGCAGAAAATAATGGGATATTTCATGTTAATTTAAGCCAGATTACGCCTGAATCTAGCCTGTTGTGTGAAAGATTGCAAACATTGTTGTATGGCGTATAAAAGATTGCAAACAATTTCGTTGTTTACGGCCTCCTTTGGCTTGGAATTAAACGAGCGGAAATTTTACGCGCTTGTTAAAATTCATTACCTTTTTCTGTGTTCTTTTTAAAAATAGGTACAAATTTCTGGTAATTCAATGTTCTAGGTCATTCTAGAACTTCCCGAGCATATGATATTGAGTTATACGTTACCAAATAAGCTAGTTTAATGTACTAAGTTAAATACAACATATAACTTTTTTTTTATCTTGTGATTATCGAGATTTTCACCCTCAGTGGTTCATCTCCCATCGCGCTCATTCACACAGAAAAAAATAATTAATTTTAACAAGCGCGTAAAATTTCCCCTCGTTTAATTAAAAGCCAAAGGAGGCGTAAACAACGAAATTGTTTGCAATCTTTCATGCGCCATACAACAATGTTTGCAATCTTCCATACAACAGGCTAGAACCAGGCGTTATCTGACTTAAATTTACATGACATATCCCATTATTTTATGCCAAATCTAGCATTCCCTTTATGTGCATTAGATAACGCAGAAAATTCAATGCTTCATTTTATCTGTGCAGACATCTTTCTGAGTATTCTCGTAACTTGTTCGGGGGTGAGATTCGAACTCGTGACTTTGGCGTGAAATGTATGGATGTTAACCACTAGGGCGGGGTCGCTTCCTACTTTAAAAAAAACTGCTGCTTTCGGTTGTAGATCTCCAGAATTATATTTCGGACATTTTTGACCTTTTTTTTATAGTTTTGTCGTTCTTCATCTTAAGCATCTGCTGCAGAGCCTAATCATAAACCACGTAAACTTTTCTGGGGGGAGGGGAGTCTACGCTCTATACAAAATTTCAAAAAAAATGTGTGGAAAAATGTCTACGAGGGGGGATCTGAGATTTTTTTAAATGAGTCTTCGTGGTTTATGAACAGGCCCTTACGGTCACTTAGCACTATCGAGCAGCCGGAACCAGGCTTCCTTTTGACGCTTTCGCCTTTCTCCAGAAGGGAGAGGATGTAGTAAATTCCTGTAACTAGCCTTTAGTTACGCCCGCTCAGCCCTTAAGTGACTCTAACCACACTCTGGGTCGGCTCTTTCATACCGAGGTTGCAAAGTAGGAGGAAAAACCATAGATATCAAATATTTATGTTTACGGCGTTTTATTAAAGTTTTGTCCTAACAGTCCCTAACAGCCCTTTCTAAATCCCTACCGATACACTCTACTCACGGTTATGGTGTGTGGTGTCAGTGTTGGGCCCGTCGATGAACGCTGGTCAACTTGGTCCACACGAGGTTTCCGTGCTCCGCCGCCTGCTTGCTCCAATATTTTCCGCGCC
This sequence comes from Aedes koreicus, assembly GCA_024533555.2. Taxonomy (NCBI): domain Eukaryota; kingdom Metazoa; phylum Arthropoda; class Insecta; order Diptera; family Culicidae; genus Aedes; species Aedes koreicus. The sequence goes on along the minus strand of JAHHFK020005086.1, from coordinate 29,938 downwards.
AATCGTGCCGATTGCCCCGACTGCGATGTGTCGAGTACGCCGATTCGGTGATGGATGTTTGCGCCGCCCGAAGCAATTTCGCTGATCACCACCTTGCCTCCAATCGTGCCGATTGCCCCGATGGTGCCGCAGATGCGTCGATTACGCCGATCTGGTGGTGTTGCTCGTCCGTGATATCGTTGCCGTTTGCGCGCCTTTGCAGCCACTTAACACCAATCGAGTGGGTGTCGATCGATTGTTTTCGATCGATTTGGATACGATCCGTATGTGTTTTCTCGTTTTGTGAACAGGTGATGGCTAACCAATCACCAAGAATTGAATTTTCTTCACAATTTTATTAGACTTTTGGGGTTTGCTTCGTGAGCTATGGTGTAGGTCGATTGCTGGTGCTCAAGCAAGTGAACGAGTCTCCTCACATGCAAGACTCAGGAACCGGCGAACAGGCCTAGGTAGCATTCCTTGTTGGGAGTCGAGATACTACTACCAAGGATACCAGTTCGAAGTGGTGTTGTTGGTGTGTTGTGTTGTGTTGTATAGGCTGATTACATCACCTATTCAGTGTGTTGTTCTTCGATACTAGTATTGGCCGTAATTTAGCTACAAACTTTTATTTTGCATTGAAATCTAATTTAAGTAGTTTATGATAATTTAAGCATTTATATATGAGCATAATTATTTCATTTCATAGCACTTAAGTTTTCCTATTTTATATACTTTTAAGATTCTATCTAGCTAGCTTTTTATCTATTGGTTTTTCCTCTTTGGATTAAATACACCCATTTTTGGTAGAAATACTAAGGATTGAGTGAACGAACAAAGTGACTGGTCACATGCCAGACCGGCTATATCCTTCGGACACAAAATGTCACACGATGTCCAGCTTCTTCGCTTAGGGGTGGAGCTGGCAGTACGAACAAACCATCGAGCATAGTTACTTGATTGTTTTCGCTATGGCCGCCGCGATTGGCAGAAAAATCCACCATCAGGTGGCAAGGTAATCACGAATGCGATTAAAGCTTATGCAATTAAAATAGTTGTGCGACTCTTTAAATTGACTGGTAAATCGATTATACACAGTTATCGAAATTAAGCCAAATATATTTTTATTTCAAGTAACATACGTCGGTTACATTTTTGAAACTCTATATCCCTCTGTTCCTCCGATAATAATTCCAGTCACAGTAGTTTCTGAGTTATTATGAGGCAAAGGAGGTTTTCTTTAAAAACATGCCTCAATTATGCAGTAAAATAGCAATAATCTCTCTCATTATACGCATAATATGTATAAATTCTGGATTTGTTTATGAAAATATAAAAATCTATAAAATCCAGTGTTGTCACTGAAGTTTACGTCATGGCATGGTTTTTTGGTTCATATAAATTTAAAAGAGGACTTAAATTTAAATCAGCCGCACCGTTAGAGTTCACCTAAAACGACCTTGTTTTTCCGGAAATAAATTTTGAATCATCACACGAACGTTATAGGTTTAAAAGAAATCCAAACAAACCTCTTTCTCAAAATTTATTTTTCTCAAGTATGTTACTTTATACTTTTGCAATAATAAATTTAAATTTCACCCCAAATGCCCAAACTTTGGAGATTTGACTTGACTCCTGCCAACAAAGTTTGGACAAGCTTCTCTCCGCTGGGTTTGCAAGCTGTTGTCTACTCCTGCTTGAATTTTTGAACCGATTTTGACTCTTCTCCCATTTTCCGACCTTAGTTATTGCTCAAAATTTCTCGATCGGTTGGAGCTCTGGACTGTTTGGAGGATTAATGTTACGAGGTACCACAATGAGATTATTTTCCTCGTACTATTTCTTCGTCACTGTTGAGCAAGTTTGGGCTTTCAGGCCCGATTTTTCGCTTTTTCGAGCCTTTTATCTTCTCGGCGAGGTTTTTTGCTGGGCTTTCAATGACCTCAGTTTAATGTCCTACACAATTCCACTTTTTTTGGCAACATCTCTGACCGACACATTGGGCTTCCTCTTGTATAGTTTCACCACTTGTTTTTCATCTTGTTTGTTGCGAGTTACCTTTTTCAACTGATTGGTCGACTTCCTCTGAACCGTATTGGTTTGTAGAAATTTGCTGATGACATTCGACACCGTTTGTTGCGTCACTCCGTCCGAATTCACGATTGTTTTCGGTGAACGATTAGGATTATCTAACCACTTGTCCAAAATAAGATTTCACAGCTTCTGTTCTCGAGACGCCATTTTCAAAACTTAAATTTAAAAGTAAATAATATGCACGTCAATGCAAAGGCAGGGGGCAATCATTATGGATAGCCCGAAATGAACGACTTTTAGTACGCACGCTTGTGAGAAAAAGTTCTTCGTTTCGAGATCCGCAATACGGCTCCTGTTCTTCCCAACATGCAAAACTTTCATAAGTGCGCATCGTCACGTCATTATAGGATACGAAGCGAGTGTGGAAGAGCTAATTGATTTGTTCTGTCATGCCTGTCGTGCCTTGGCATTGATTGATTCAACTGACAAATGTAAACAATGGCTTCTACCATAGATTACTCGTAATACAACATCTTCCACATTCTATCAAATAGAAGGACTCTTGTTCATCGAAATGGCTATGGTAGATTAATGAGGCAAGTTTCCAAGGTCGACAAATTCAAGGACGAAGCCATTGTCTAAGTTTGTCAGTTAGGCCCGAATGAAAAATCTATGTCGATTTCAGATGTCAGATGTCCAAAATTGTCAAAATCTTGTGAAATATGTTGCATGACAACGATGCAGAGCCCCTGCGCGAAGGTTAAACGATCTACTGACAGCTAAACCATACACTGAATGAAATTCTTACGTTGACTCAGACCACTGAGGCAACAAAGTTACAAAAAATATTTCCGGACACGTTTTACACGAGTGAGAGGCAAATTCGACCATAAAGTATCTGAAAAAAATGTAGTAAACAGGTTAAATACCTACGTTTAATTCTAGATGCAAGGCTGAACTATTTTTGTATAAGTAATCGTGAAAATGGCTAATATAAATTAGTTCGATTGAATTTCTCGATACACGATTATTTTAACTAATCGAACGAATAACTGACATCCCTATAACGTTTGCATTTAAAAAAATATTTACCTTCACCTGCACTGACAAAACTACCCATTCAGCATCAATCATAGTAACCCATGAGTTAGCAGACAAAATTTACCCGCTCTATCGGTCGAACTCTAACCGTGATAGCAAAAACAGTGAAGCAACTCCGTTCAGAAGTGTGCGCCTTCAAAGAACGGCACCCCGCCGCGTCGAAAACGGACATCGTGCTACACTTTGTGGACGCCGGATACGCCCGTTCCGGCATCTACTACATCTTGGCACTATTAGACAACAATCAAAGCATCGAAAGATAGCCCGGTTCCGGACGGCCGACGACCCTGAGCGACAAGAAGCTCCAAAGAATGCTGAAGAGGAAGACCGAGGGAAAAGTGGCTACATCGCTGCGTGCGCTTGGCCGGGAGGTCGGTTCAACCGGCCAAACAGTGAAAGAGTACCTGGCGAACAAGAACATACATGTCAGGGAGCGGAAGTCGCGTGCACTGGTTCCGGAGCTGCAGGCAATGACGCAGCGGCAGCGGCTGAATAAGATGGTCAACTCGATTTTTCCCGGCGAATCGCGACGTGGCGGTGGTGATGGACGACGAGACATCTCTCACCCTGGATGGCAACGACTGACAGGGCACTTCGTATTTTACTTCCCCCAAGAAGGAAGTGAGCTCCGAGGTGAAGTTCATTTCACACACCAAGTTCCCCAAGAGGCTGCTGCTGTGGCCGACAATCAGCGAGAAGGGGATTTTGACATCGCTCTGGCTGTGAACGGGGAAATTTATAGTACGAAATGCCTGCCGGAAGTTGCGTCGTTCATCAAGAAATACCATAAGGGCGAAGACACGGTGTTCTGGCCGGATCTGGCGTCGGCCCACTACTCGAAGCGATCGTTCGAGGAGTTGGAGCGGCTGAATATCGATGTGGTACCCAAGTCGGCGAACCCGCCCAACGTCCCCCAGCTGCGTCCCATCGAGAATTTCTGGGCCAACCTGAAGCGTAAGATCTACTCCAACAATTTTGTCGCGAAAACTGAGGAGGAATTGATAAACAAAACGAAGAAAGAACTCAAAAACATGCCTACACGCATGTTTACGTTCGCCATGGCGAATGTTCCGGTTAACTGCCGGAAAGCCGCTCTTAAGGGCGTAGATTATTTTGCAAGTAAGCCTAAATAATTACCTTCCATGGGAAATTTATCAAAAGCAATATCTGTCTTGGCTTTTTTTTATCACCATCCGAAAATAGTCCATTTTTTATATGCAAACGTTAGAGACTCAGTTTTTCAACACTGTTTAGTTCTTCTTGTTGATGCTGAATGATTTTACGGTTTGCATTTTTCCGGCAAAGTCCTTCAAATTGATAAGCACATTTACAACCTTTCTAAGCAAAAACTAGGCTTGAAGTACAGCCCGTGTCCGTTAGAAATTTTGAATGCGAAAACTTTTATTGAAGAGAAATAACTGTATAATAACTTATACAGTGAGGCACCCTAACATCGCGTGTTGCCTAACTTCTTACGATTTGGACAACAATTTGATGATTTAAAAATATATTTTCATACTTAAGTATTATTCAAAATTGTCCAACAGGCTTATTAAAAGACTTAAGTAGAGTTTTTCAGCAATAGCGCGAAGTTAGAAGCATACACACACATTTAGCTGAATTCACTCGGCATTTCCATATTTAACTGATAACTCAGCAAAAAATCGAACAATTCCTAGTCTCAGCATCACTTGAAACTTCTTTATTAAACCCTTTCTCGGCAACACTAGGAGCCGAGCACAAACGTTAACCAAACTTCAACCGACCTCAGCTGCCTATCATGCTGAATAATCGGTTTAGCAGTGTGGTGAGCCGAGGCTCGGCTTTTTATCTGTCAACCGCCATGCGTCATATTGTTTGCATTCGCAAGTGGAGTAAGTTGTATGTTGTTTGTGGAACGGTAAAAAAACCGGTGAATAAGTGGTGAAAATGGAGCAACTTCTCGATAAAATGCTGCAGGAGGATGTAAGACAGCACGATAGCACAAATTAATTTACTTATCTGTTCGATTTTAGCTTGATAAGTCGAGCATAATGTTTCTTCTGTCGAGAAGTAGTTGTGGGCTATGTGGAAGAGTTGCAGGGGCATTTTAATAATCACATCCGGAATCAACATTATGATCCGGAAAGGGTGTTTTACGACTGCACGGTTCCAAAATGCTGAGTAAATTGCAAGGAATGCAAGGTACAACCATTTCAAATCACTGAAAAGGCACATTGTTCAGCGACATCCTCAGCCGGTACACAAAAAGATAAAATTTGCAGGATATTCCTCTAGACATGAAATATTCAATATTTTGATGAAAATCTAATTCAAAATTTCGAATCTATACACTCAATTTAACCGAAATCTCGGTTAACTTCATTTCTGTTTGTTTAGAATTTCAACCGATAAAGGGCGATCAGTCAAAATTTGGTCAATATCAACTTGACGTATTTCTTTCAATTTTGCATTTAAAAAACCTGAACACCCCTCATTTTGAAGGTGTGTGTGTGTAAAATGTTGCTCCTATTTTGATTTTGGAATTCACTCTTCAGTTGTCAAAATGCCGTCCAAGCAAGAAGAGCAGCGTATCAAAATTTTGCTCGCGCATCGCGAAAATCCGAGCTACTCGCACGCAAAGTTGGCAAAATCGCTAAAAGTTGCCAAATCAACCGTTACAAATGTAATTAAAGTGTTTGGGGAACGTTTGTCGACAGCCAGGAAGTCTGGATCGGGGGGAAATCGAAAACCGGAAGCCGCTGAGACGACAAAGAGAGTTGCCGGTAGTTTCAAGCGAAACCCTAACCTATCTCTCCGAGATGCCGCAAATAAGCTGGGTGTATCGTCTACAACCGTGCATCGAGCCAAAAAACGAGCCGGACTATCGACTTACAAGAAGGTAGTGACTCCAAATCGCGATGATAAACAAAATACGACGGCCAAAGCGCGATCCCGGAGGCTGTACACGACGATGCTGACGAAGTTTGACTGCGTGGTAATGGACGACGAAACCTACGTCAAAGCCGACTACAAGCAGCTTCCGGGACAGGAGTTTTATACGGCAAAAGGAAGGGGAAAGGTAGCAGATATTTTCAAGCACACGAAACTGTCAAAGTTCGCAAAGAAATATCTGGTTTGGCAAGCCATCTGTACCTGTGGCTTGAAAAGCAGCATTTTCATAGCTTCCGGGACTGTCAACCAAGAAATTTACGTGAAAGAGTGTTTGAATAAACGTCTGCTGCCTTTCCTGAAGAAACACGGTTGTTCCGTACTGTTTTGGCCGGATTTGGCAACTTGCCATTACGGTAAAAAGGCCATGGAGTGGTACGCCGCCAACAACGTGCAGATGGTTCCCAAGGACAAGAACCCTCCCAACACGCCAGAGCTCCGCCCAATTGAGAAATACTGGGTTATTGTCAAGCGGAACCTAAAGAAGACCAAAAAACTGCTAAGGACGAGCAGCAGTTCAAGGCAAACTGGCTTTCTGCGGCGAAGAAGGTGGACAAGGTGGCTGTACAAAATCTGATGGCAGGGGTCAAGCGTAAGGCCCGGCAATTCGGATTTGGAAAAGCGAAAGCCTAACTGAATATTTTTCCTGAATTTTATACTAATTGAACTTGAAAAAGAAATTTAATTTGATTTTTTAAATAAACGATTTCACCGATTTACACGCGGTTTCCCTTGACCAAATTTTGACCGTATCACCCTTTATATCAGTTTGCTCATGCTGAGGATCACAGCAAGTTTTTGCTGCGTCGTTTTCGCGGAAAGAAAATTAAAAATTATTGTTTCATTCAACTAAAATAAATGGTGAAATTATAGGTTTTCCGAGTGCTTTGCGTAGGACGTTGAGAATGGAATCCCTCTCATAGTGTGTTATGGTCGTGTTTCTTGAGATGGATTGTATTTCCCATTTTTTTGTGTTATTAGTGACCCGCTCCTGCATCCGAACGAGCTTTCCAGCATCAGATAAGGAACATTGGTGATGTCGTTTTGATTATCAAAAATATACCTTAACTATATAAACGCCAGGATCAAGAACTTCCATTTTTGATTCTGGAAGTGTGATAAAATTTGATGTGTGAAGATTTCATGCGGGGCTTATTGTATATGAAGATGATCTCAGAATGTATGAACAGGCATTCTTGAAATGGGTCGTTGGATTTTCAATAGAGCTGTTAGCTTCAATCTCCAGGGCTAAAAATGTTTGCACATAGTGATCACATAAAAATTACTGAAGAAATGCAGACAAGTTTCTTCCATAAAAGCACTGCCGGTGAGTGGGAGATTGATGGTAAAGACATACACACACACATATATCAATTTGCTCATGCCGAGATACCCAGCTTACTAAATAAGTTTTCAGTTTGACCCAAACCTAAATTATCGGTTAACATAAAAAAAAGCTGAGATCAAAAACGAGTGGTGCGGATCTCGGTGTCAGAAAGCCGAGCATATAATTCTAAGTGAGTACCTTATGTAGCTATGAAGTATGGGTTCTTTGCGGTACCATGTATGCATGTATTGACAATGTATAAAGTATGATACGATGTCGAGTCCTCCACACTTTGAAGTTTGTTAAACTATCGTACTCGTACATGTTGTTGTTGGTGCAGGTGTGAGCAGGAATAATTGACTAGAAAATAAGAAAAATGATTAGTAATTTCCATTTAATTCCAACTACCTTTATTGCTTATCTTGACAGATACGCGTATTTCGTCTACAATGTGCAGACTTCTTCAGTGTCGTGTACTAATACACGACACTGAAGAAGTCTGCACATTGTAGACGAAATACGCGTATCTGTCAAGATAAGCAATAAAGGTAGTTGGAATTAAATGGAAATTACTAATCATTCTTCTTATTTTCTAGTTACAGGTATTCCACTACACAGCTCACACTCTCCATAAGGAATAATTGGTTTATCCCGCAATAAAAATTCATGAATTCATCTTCCTTATTTAATCAACTTCTGACGAGTTACCAAGTCGGATCTTATAAAAGCTTTTCTTAGAAGTTCAAGATCAAATCCCATTAAAAAAAAATTGAAAACAATAAATAACTCCTCGTAGTTGTGCTTTTTTTTTCGATATATGTTTTGAGTCGATTTAGCAGACCTATCAATAATTCATGCAAAGACCATGGTGACGTTTCTTTTTTCTTTTCATTTTTTTTGTAACAAAATATTTACAGCTCTTTGTATTGTTTCTGTGTACTATGCACAAATGTTCATTCTGTGAAAACAAATGCTTCATACGTTTGCGCGTGTGGCATTGAATACAAAGCTAGCTTGATGAGTAGTACAAATCATATTCGTTGCAGAAACCGACGAATAGATCCATGAACCCTAGTTTCGATTTTTTAATATGAACTTAATTTAATTTTCACTGTACTACTCCCATTGGGTAAGCTTCTTGAACGCTGGAACTGAAACAGTTCAAAGTCCACTTGAGCATTAAAAATTAAATTAAATTAGCGTAATTGTTGCTGCGTGAAGTTTTAAAAGAAAAGAAGTCTCATCTCACAGAAGCTCTTCGAACAAAACACTACTCACCTTTCGATATTCTTGTTCCTCATCACAACATGCAGCCAGTCCGAGCTAACATCCGGCGCAAACCTATTGAAATAAAACAAAAAAAAAACTCTCGTTAATTAAAACTACAATTGGGACGACACTTTACCAGAAGCTTATCAACGAAAGTTTTAAAAGTACTTAAAGCTTATAATAATGGAGGGAGGATGATTTCCAAAGGATGTGAGTAAACTTATTAATCAAAAACGTTGCGCTTGATTTGACGGAATTGTTCTTTGTTGCAAACATTGCGAGAAAGCTATAAATGATTTACCTACCAAGATTTCGGCTGAGCTGTTCACACTGGGAAAAAAATACCCTGGCCAAAGCAACCGCCACACTTAGCATCACCGATGTAAATTTCACCACCAACTAATTTTCGAAAGCGCAATCAAATCAAGCGCCATGCAAAATAAAGGCAAGTACATACCTAGCAAATGAATTGAAAGTGTGATAAACCAATGTATCATAATAAAATAAAAATTAACCTGCCAACTGAATTTGATTTATTGGACCTGGCTAGGGTATTGATGCTTTCAAGGCTGATTTCCGACATTGTACACACATCCGAATTCGCTAGCTTCTCCAGCGACTGTGCGGTCTTTAGATATTTTAGGTCAAACTTGATGATTGCTGGAAGACAAAATAATCAATTTTATTAATGGAAAGAGACGCTATTTTTAAATCATTTTACATTCTTCCAACGGTCCCAGCTTGAGGGCAATGCTGTACAGGATATCGGCGGTCCAGAACTCGGGAATTCTCACAAACATTTTCTTGGCATCGGCTGCCAAATGGAAGCCAAGCTTGTGAAGCAGTAGCACAAATGGCTGATACGACAGGACGGTTAAGTGCTCTTGATTCCAAGGAACCACTGGAATTGATTTCTTTTTCACTGAAAAAAAAATATGCATGTTAGCACGAGAAGGCTCGCAAAAAATAAGAAGGAAAACTTACAAATGCAGTGATAGGAAACTGGTTCCATTTTGATAGCTTTGTTCTGTTGATTCACATCGATACAATCTTCAAAATTGCCACCGAGAAGATTCAACTTTACATAGCAACAGTCCAGTAGGCTTTTCTGCAACCAGACGATCATATTGCCCTTGTTCTCCTTCAACAAACGGTCTCGTAAAACCTGTAAAGTTAGATTTGGATGTTCTAATGGGGTTCTGAAACAAAAACAAAAGATTATCGTACCTGTATATCATCGACAGCCATGGAAGAAGTCCGATTCTCATCATCGCGTTTACCGGAATTTCCCGATGCTACGGAAAACGCTGGCGTCTGCACGTTTCGTTCGTAGTCTGGATTCTCCACCTTCATCAAATCATCGTATTGCGTTAGTGTAATGATGTCCTGTTCCCACAGTTGTTCAATGATCGAAATGCGTGTCTTCTGTAGGTTTCCGTTCTCCTGGAACAGCTTCCAGATATCTGCCACCAAACACTTGCTCTGTTTACACTGCACGTAGTACCATTGAAGTGAGTTTTTCTCTTCCTGGGTCCACGGACTGAGCAAACTTCCCGACAACAGCTGCGTGCTGATCTCTGGCAATGTATTTGTTAAGGCCAGTGGACTTGGTTGGGGTGTGTTGATAAATTTGTGAATGACGTACTCGATGAGATCCGACCAATCCTGAATTTTAAATGTTACCATCAGTGGTCAAAACTATCATTGAAATCTAATTTGAGGCTACTCACATCGCAAATCTCATACTCCGTTTCCCAAATTTGTGAATAAGTCTTCAATATGCCTGGTTGAAACAAAACATTTATCTGACCCAAATCACCACCCACGTGGTGCATCATGGTGAAGATACAATCATTGACAAAAGCTCCGTTATCGCGGAAGTCCTCCAACAATAGCCCATATTGATGCATAATTTCCACCGTTGCAAACCTGAAATCAATCGTTTTGAACAATTTGCTCTTCTTAACATCGTTGACCGTTTCACTTACTGCTTAATATGTGTCAACATGTCGGCAGCATTGCCGGCATCGATTTCTTCCGTATTATCCATCAGCAGCAGGAGGATGTGATTTGTGACTATCAAGTCCTGCAAATACTGCCGGCTCTGTACGGTCGGGTTGTAGCATCGCAGAAGTAGCACGAACAAACACTTCAAATCCTCTGTGCGGCAGATCTGAATCTGTAGCAGCATAAGGTTTTCACTGTCCTCCTATGTTGCCGACCGACGTGACAAAAGATGATCAATTTCAGACATAATGAATGATCTCAATGACTTACCTTAGTTAGGTGAGTACTTTTCTTGTAGGTGTCGAGTGCTTGCAAAAATTCTCGAATAGCTGTTACGACCTGTGAAAGATACGGCAAACGGGAGGAAAATCAGCAATAGAGTGGCATTTATGACATTAGTTAATCGACGGCAATAGAAAAAACGCACCCACCCAATGATGTTTTGTTAAGTATGTTTGCTTGATATTTGAGTTAAAGCGCTTTTCCAAGCTTATTGCTTTCACAAATAGTTAATTGCTTGCTCTCAACTTTGTGCTTCAAATGCAATTGCCCAGTTTTGAAGTGAGAGCTTTCGATGCCAGCTACCAGTTTTGCATTAGTATGTATGTGTGGAAAGTACTATAGCTTACCCTATGCCCATTGAGACGAGAAATTTCCCCATAGCTAATGCTTGACTCAAAACTTACTGAGCAGCGTAATAAGCGCGAGCAAAACTAAATTTTCTTATTAGGCCAAGAATGGATGCGTTGTATATAAGAGAAACTTACATGATGATAAGGTAAATTCTTAAACGATTTCAGTGGCGTCATCTTAACCTCAGTCTATCTGTGCACTGACTCTCAAAACATAGACAATTATCAACATATGAGTTGAAATGAACCGATATATAGTGAACCAGACAAATGAATACCCTTTTCAACGATTTCGAGTGGAATGTAGGCATTGAATCTGAGTTTGAATGTTAGTGCACAGGTTAAAAAGTGAGGTTACACGACGCCACTGATCAATTTATATAGCAGTGGCATAGGTTTTCGTACTTACCGGATTGGAGAGTGAAACTTTTTTTGATATTGAGAAAAACTCTTGACTCTAGACGACGGCAGTTATTTTAATCTTCTTATTAGTGAAAAAAAAAAACCTGTTTTTATGGCTAGTAAGTTGGTCCTCTCGGACGCTTGACAAGTTAGAGATGAGAAATGAACAATACAAGGAAATCCAGTTTCGCGAAAGCATCGTCAAACCAACCATGAGTAAAAGTAAAAAGTAAAATACAGTATATACGATACAATAAACGGCTAACTGACTGTTTTAACGTCTGATTTTTTTTTTTTTAAAAAAAAAAAGGTCAGAATGAGCTGGAAAAAAAACTCTAAAAAAAAAACATGAATCAAATTTACAGGGTGGCAAAGGTTGCCAGTCATTTTTTTTTCTCAGTGTATCTGTTGGACAGTTTTGTTTACCGTTATGCATCCATTGTACGTGTAATTGTCTGGCGTTTGAGGGATGTGATTTGTTTTGGAAGATTGTTTGTATTGGTTACTCTATAAACATGGAAGCAAAGCGAGATCTAGTAGTAGATTTATATTTGAAGCAATTTAGACCGTATGATATCTTGCGGCGACTTAAAGATATCGGTGTGAACGAGAGATTTGCCTTCCGCACCATATCCCTGGAATCCGGCATAACGCCCTGATGCGAGCGATGGCCAAGGGTTTCCCACACGTTGATTCAGAATATCATCACCCAAGTTTGAAACTAAATGCGTGTAAAAAACAGTTAATTTATGGATTAACTGAAAAACAAAACAAGCATTGAGTTATTCGAAGTAAAGAGTTGCTGCTGCAGCACGTTGATAGTGTAATTCTCTTTTCCGATGAAAATATGTTTCTGTTGCAAGATACTCACTGGAGGTCACCAAACTAAACGGATTCACAAATCGACCACGTTTCGATGGAGGGTCGGCATTTCTCAGACATCATCGACCTATCAAGGCACCAACATCGATTCGGACCACTACCTAGTGATGGTTAAGATGCGCCCAAAACTCTGCGTAGCGAACAGCCAATGCCCGCCACGGTACAATCTCGCACGACTGAAGCAACCTGACGTCGCCACAGACTACGCGCAATCACTTGAAACTGCGCTGCCGGATGAGGATGAACTCGACAAAGCCCCTCTCGATGACTGTAGGAACACCATAGAAACAGCTATCAGCAGCATACCGTAGAGCGTCTTAGGTTACGTGGAACGAAGCCGATGAGTAGTTTGACGAGGAATGTCAGCAGGCGTTGGAAGAGAAGAACGCAGCGCGGGCACTTATGCTGCGTCATGCTACCTATCAGAGTGTGGAACGGTACAGACAGAAGTGGATGCAGTAAACCCAACTCTTCCGGGAGGTAAAGCGCCGCCATCAGGAGAGGAGTAAGAGGAGCTAGAACAATTGCACCGCTCACATGATACGCCAATAATGTCAGCCATGAGATCCGGAGGCGTATTATCAGTGGAAATCGTGCCTACTACGGGCTCCACAAGCAACTGCGGTCAAACAAACTTTGCTCCCATACGAAGTGTATCATGTATGAAACTCAAATAAGAGAGTTTTGAGTGACGGTTGTTACTATCAGGAGAACGGAACCATTTTTGGCGGAATGCAGGAGAACGAAGTCTGGAGGCGGAGGATGAAAAATGAGCTCGCGCAACTCGCTGACGAACTCAGTATTCGTAAGGTATTCAAATCTGAACGTATACGCTGGGCAGGACATGTTGCGAGCATGCCGGACAACTATCCTGCGAAAATAGTGTTTGATGGGAATCCGGTGAATAGACCTGGTGGAGCAAGATCTAAGGAGTAAAAGGTGCCCATGGGATTAAAAAAGCAATTTCATCGTGGACACCCTTTATCAAGGCACCAACATCGATTCGAACCACTACCTAGTGATGGTTAAGATGCGCCCAAAACTCTCCGTAGCGAACAGCCAATGCCCGCCACGGTACAATCTCGCACGACTGAAGCAACCTGACTTCGCCACAGACTACGCGCAATCACTTGAAACTGCGCTGCCGGATGAGGATGAACTCGACAAAGCCCCTCTCGAGGACTGTTGGAACACCGTAGAAACAGCTATCAGCAGCATACCGTAGAGCGTCTTAGGTTACGTGGAACGAAGCCGACGAGTAGTTTGACGAGGAATGTCAGCAGGCGTTGGAAGAGAAGAACGCAGCGCGGGCACTTATGCTGCGTCATGCTACCTATCAGAGTGTGGAACGGTACAGACAGAAGTGGATGCAGTAAACCCAACTCTTCCGGGAGGTAAAGCGCCGCCATCAGGAGAGGAGTGTGAGGAGCTAGAACAATTGCACCGCTCACATGATACGCCAATAATGTCAGCCATGAGATCCGGAGGCGTATTATCAGTGGAAATCGTGCCTACTACGGGCTCCACAAGCAACTGCGGTCAAACAAACTTTGCTCCCATACGAAGTGTATCATGTATGAAACTCAAATAAGAGAGTTTTGAGTGACGGTTGTTACGAACCATCTTTGGCGGAATGCAGGAGAACGGAGTCTGGAGGCGGAGGATGAAAAATGAGCTCGCGCAACTCGCTGACGAACTCAGTATTCGTAAGGTGGATAAATCTGAACGTATACGCTGGGCAGGACATGTTGCGAGCATGCCGGACAACTATCCTGCGAAAATAGTGTTTGATGGGAATCCGGTGAATAGACCTGGTGGAGCAAGATCTAAGGAGTAAAAGGTGCCCATGGGATTAAAAAAAAAGCAACCATGAAACGAGAACGTTTGATGAATATTGTTTATCAGGTCATGTTATAATGTCCTTATGAAAATAAACTAAAATATATTCACGAAATCAGCTGTTACTTACATTAAAGCCTTATTTGTTTATTTACATGGCATAACGTCACAATACTATAACATAGCCTGATACACAATATCCCTCCATAATGCCCAATTCGTGGCTGCTCCGCTCCAATCCATTGGGTACCTTGTACCCCCTAGGTCTTGCTCCACCTGGACTGACCATCTTGCTCGTTGCGCCCCGCGTCGTCTTGTACCAACCGGATTTCCGTCGAACACCATTTTTGCAGGATAGTTACCCGGCATTCTCGCAACATGTCCTGCCCAGCGTATCCTTCCAGCTTTTGCCACCTTATAAATACTGGGTTCGCCGGCGAGTTGCGCGAGCTCATGGTTCATCCTTCGCCTAGTCCGTGCTCCTGTACTCCACCAAAGATGGTTCTTAACACCCGTCGCTCAAAAACTTTGAGTGCTCGCAGGTCCTCTTCAAGCATTGTCCACGTCTCATGTCCGTAGAGAACAACCGGTCTTATTAGCGTTTTGTACAGGATGCACTTCGTACGGGAGCCCATAGTAGGCACGACTTCCATTAATAATCCGCCTCCGGATCTCACGGCTGTTATCGTTATCCGCAGTCACCATGGAGCCGAGATAGACAAATTCATCGACTACCTCGAACTCATCGCCGTCGATCGTTACACTGCTGCCCAGTCGGGTCCTGTCGTGCTCGGTTCCGCCTGCTAGCATGTACTTTACATTAAAGCCTGTCCACGTTAAATTTCGGACACTTTTCTTTCAGTTCAGATTTTTAATAGTTTCACGGATCGTTGAAACTTTTCACTTATGTGACAGCTGAAACTCTCCACGTGGTACAACATGTTTACATTCTTGTCACGTTCAGTAAAATGGCGTCGCATCATGTGGAAGTGCGCAAACGCATTTTGTACGAACGGCAGCAAAATCCAAACTTATCTGTATGCGATCTTGCCAAGAAACTAAACTGCCAAAAAGCACCGTGTTTTGTTTTGAAAATCATTTGACCAGCGCTTCACTGTGGATCGGAAGGTTGGAATTGGAACAAATCCAAAAGTATGCTCCCGACAAATGGACAAGAAGGTGGTAGCCATTCTTGAGAAAAATCCCAATCTTGCTGTGCAAAATTTGACTCGCAAAGTTGGGAAGTCAAAATCATACGTAAAAAAAGTAAAGCTGCAGGCGTACAAAGTGAAAAAGGTGCCCAACCGTGATGACAAGCAAAATTTCACTGCAAAAACTCGTGCTAGGGAGCTTTACACAATTATTTTTACAAACATTTTCTTATGTCATAATAGACGACGAAACATACGTACTCGAAGACTTTAAACAGCTTCCGGGTCTGACTTTATACACCGCAATGCAAAGAAACACCGTTGCCGAGCATTTCCGGACAAAGAAGGTGTCCAAGTTCCCGAAGAAGTATTTGATTTGGCAGGCCATATGTAATTGTGGTCGAAAATCTAAAAGTTTCGTCTCCACCGGCACTATCAATAAGGATGTGTACGAGGAAGAATGTCTGCAAAAGTGGTGGCCACCGTTTATCAGAAGCCACGACTCTCCGGCTCTGTTTTGGCCTGATTTGGCCTCTTGTCACTATGCAAAATCCGTGCTGGAATGTTATAAGGCATAAAAGGTCAAATACGTGCCAAAAACAACCAATCCACCAAACTGTCCAGAAATTTGCCCAATAGAGAAGTCCTGGGCTCTCGTTCAGCGGAAACTCTTCGAAACTAAGAAGAAAGCAAATGGTACCGATGATTTCAAGAGAAGATGGAGAATCGTCACGGCGGGCGTATCTGAGGATACCGTACGGAACCTGATGGCGGGTGTACCACAGAAAGTTCGAGAATTTTACAGAAAGAAAAATTAACATCTCAATCAACTGTTTCTAATGTGAAATAATCAATCGGTTTTGTTGAATTATGTGTAATTTTTTTTTGCTGCTATTATTTTGGTGTCCGAAATTTAACGTGGTCAGGCTTTATAATAGTGTTCGGAAAACATTTGTCGAGAGCCAGGAAGCTTGATTCGGGAGAAAATTGAAAGCTGGAAACAACAGCTCCGACTTAAAGAGTGCTTCGAATAAAGTGAAAGAGGTACAGAATCTGATGGCAGCTTAGCAGAATATGTTTTCGGATTTTCATACTAATTGAATTTCAAAAGAAAAAGGAGCATGCTGTGCTTTTGAGCAAAGGAGACGTTTTCCTTCTCCGTCATAGTTACATTTTCTTGACATTTTTTAAATTATCGTGCGTTCGACCTAAATTAATATCTTAAGTACATGAAAGTGATTCGGAATGGGTTTTACTCACTACCGTGGAAAGATCTGTACATTCCCGGACGGTTTTCTTTGGAACTTCCGTACCATAAAAGAAAGGAAGAATGTTTTTCCGCTTAATCACGAGTGAATTAATTATTATAAGCGTTTTTGAAGTTCTATATTGAGTCGCCTCTTAGCGAGGTATTAGGATTATTGACAGAGTGTGGAGTGAAAAAAATATTTATGATTAAACAATCCATATATTATTTTTTACAATAACCAGTGAGATGAAGTCAACGACCATTTGCAGGTCAAAAGCAACAAACGAAGCCAACACGTATGCGCGCATGAGAGGCTGGCACATAACTTTAAATCCTATCATCACGTGGTGAACACAGTTTTGTAATGCTGATTGCATATCTAACGGGCTGTTTATCAGCGTTAATTTTTGCATTTATTTTGTCGCAAGTACGAATCAACGTCGCAAATTTTCATTTTTACGAATGAACAAGCTGGTGTTATTTTGAAGACGACCTTTGATTAGATCTATCTGATCATAAATATATTACAAAAACCTATTTTCAAATAATACTAAATGCGTGCCTGGTTTGAAAATATAACATTCCCAAATCTGGAAGTGTGCTGTTCATTATCCAAATAATATCGGTAATTTTTACATTGTATGTTTATTGTATGTGAAAGAAACTTCAGGATGGGCGCGACTCTCCAGACATTCGGAAATGGGTTGCTAGATCTGCAGTAGAACTACCACTTTCTAGCTCCCGGATTAGAGCTGCTTTCAATGGTCACCTACAGGAGTGTTGCAAACAGATTTTCAAAATCTCATATTCTAAAAACGAGGACTGGGAAACCTTGAATGAATTCCAGAATTAATTGTATCATATCAAATATTTCATTAGCGTTGAATTTTTTTTATACTTCAGTTTTTGATTTTGGTGCTATTTTGATGATAATAAAAAAATTAATGAAATGTGTTAGTTCTTTAATTATGTAATAAGCGGAGGAGAGGAGGGGTTTCACACACATAATCACAAACAATTCATATCGCGTACAACCATTGTGGTGATTGGAAATGAAAGTCAAAAGAACTAATGATTGGAAGGGCTCCTCAGCTTATGGAAAACTGTATGCCAAAAAAAAAATAGACAACATTGTTTAGCCAAAATTTCCGCCCACTGTTTGATTGTGCCGATTTCTTGCAAGAAGAATAAGAAGAAGAAGAAGAAGAAGGATAATACGAAGTAGTCAATGAGTAAAAAGGCTTGTATTCAGTCATTCAAGGGCGTGGATTGGTGCCAATCACCGCAATTTAGCTGGCTTCGGGTTTTGGAAAGCGTTTCGGGGAAAACATCGGTGGCTGGCGTCCTTAACCTTAATAACCCTTTTGCATTGAATGTATGGGACGTTTAAAGTCAAAATATTCCCTAACACCAGAATTTCAAGTAATTTTCCAACTCAAATTTTAAAATAACTGTTCAACGGGCAGGAAGTTTAACTGCTTCACTTTCACAACCGATGCCACTGCTAAGCCGCACGGAAACCCAAACAACGACCACTCACCAGATGAATCCTTCTCAGACACGGCATCAGATCGGTGTGTGGTTCCCGGCTGAGCTGTTCCAGCTGTTCGCATAGCATCACACCCTCGTAGGTCAAATAGCTGACGATCTCAAATGACAGCACACTGTTCACATGTTCCATGTCCAGCTCCAGTTGGGCGGCAAATTTCAAAAAGTACGTCACAAGCCAGAAGAAATGAGACGTGTCAATTTGTAGTTGCTGTGTTCGGGGGAGGAAATGAGATTTGCATTACGAATGGAAGATTGAGTTGGATAGTTTTTGAAAATCGTCCCATCTACTCACCAAATCGGACAGAAGTTGTGCGTGAAGCTCTTGTACGAGAAAGCCGTACCCTTTGAGCAAGAAGTCTACTGTAAATTCCTTCAAAATATGAGAGATATCATCATCGCTCGGGGCATGATGCATTAGACCCTTCATGTTGATACTATTTAGAGACGTGATAAATTGTTCTACACAAATAAAAACATTCAGATGATTAATACATACATGTTACTTTTGCTTCGCTTGACCAATTTTTTTCGGCGAAGCTCTTTCTTATCCTGCATGCCGACAGTATGTCGTTGTTTGTTGGCAGCATTGAATCGCTGCTTCTGATTTGGAGGGGGTTTCTGATGAATCGGTTTCGGGTTGGGGCCATCGTCTTCGTTACTGGACGTGGAGATGGATTCCTTTTCCACTTGGGTCCCGTATCCACAATCCGAGTTTTCAGACTGTGATACTTGACTTTGGATTTTTGTGCCATGAGTAGGTGAAGACTTTGCGTCGGAATTTGGAGGAGGGGAAACTGGAGGGCTAGGAAGGGACTTGTCAGCGACTGTGGAATCAGATTTTGGGTTCGTCGCAGAATCCAGAGTCTCGCTCTTCAGATTGGGACAAGCTAACGTGGATGGGTTCTTCTTCGATTGTATCTGCAATGATGATTGCAAAGATTGTATTCCAATGGATATGTTAGAACTTACGGAACATTTTTTGACTTCTTTAGACTCAGAGATTGGTGACGACGGCTTTGCAGCATCTTGAGCAGAAGTGGAGTTGGTGCTTGCATGTTTCACCGAAGAACTTATCTCTTGGCCGGATTTAATCGAGTGGTGGTACATCTGATGAGATTTGATTGCCCTTGCTAGGATTATCTGTGTTGGGAATTCGGTACCTTTCCTGGTAACCTGGTCGGTTTCCTCTTGGCTATTGCTGTTCGACGTTGGCATTTTGCCACTTCCTGTCAATGATACTCTATCAGTGTCATCGTGATACAAACATTTTTCTCGATAATTACCATTATCAGAAGAGTCCGAAGTAGGATCCGAAGTAAGCATGGGGCTAGAATCTCCACTACATTGCTGTGGTGGAGATGTGTTACTTTCGTTATCATCCGAACTCTCCGTTATGGTCGATTCAAACCAGATATTCAGGAGCTTTTGCAGGGTACTGATATGCTGGTCTTTGTACATCAGTGCAACCAACTGAGCCATCGTAACGGCCCAGTATGCTCGCTGGGGACATGACATGAGATAAATGAGCAGTTTGTCGACGCTTTGCGTAAACAGATTCCATATTATTTGATTTTGAAACGATGTGTTGTGACTAGTGGTTGGGTATGGATGTGGACCTTGTCCACCAACGGCATTTGTTTCTGGAATGTGCAAGATATTTCTCAGCAAAAGCAAACAGTTATTGATACTGTCACAATTCTGTATCGAAAGCTTGGAATCCTTCTCCAGGATACTTTTCATATGATCAATCACAGTCTTAGTGTTCTTCCATTCCACAAACGCTTCCTTGCTGGTAACCAGTAACTTGTTCAACTCAAAGATCGTGTGTCGACCGATTTCCGATCTTGAGATCAGCTCCACCGGCAGCAAGCATTCTACCGGCACTGTCAGATTTACCAACAACCGAATCGTTGTATCAATAATCTGCGAATCCTTGGCATTGACCAACAGAGGAACGATATCATTCTTGACATTCTGACCAAACCCGATCGCTCGACGAAACGTTCTCAGCGCTGTATCCTCAACGGCCAGCTTGCAGATGATTTCCTCCAGGGTTCTCAAACAATCGTCATTGACCAAGTAGACGTCATCCACGTAGGAACCTAACGAGCCGAACGTGCTGTTGATCTGCGGATTTGCGAGCAACCATTCCATGCTGTTTCCGTCACGTGGGAGCACACCGGCTAACACGCTTTTCTTTTTGTAGACTGCTGCTGTTCTGCTACAATTGCAGCAAAGTGTGGTAGCAAAGATTCCCACGGAACAAAAAAAAAACGTAACGAACCCCTACTTAGCGGGTTGTCAGCTTATTAGCCCTCGTTGGCGTTGAGCACGTCGTAAACAGCGAATGGTATTGATTCTTTAGATGATTCACAGCTGGTAAGTGTGTACAGCAATGTGTGCGAGAATCCATTGAAGTGTTTAGCCTGAAAAATGTCGAAAGTAAAAGAAAATCCTTAGAATGCGATGACCAGTGGTAGACGAATGGTAAAACGTAATAGCTTGAATTTGCTCGACTTTGCTTCCTACGCAAAGACGCCAATTAATTAAGAACATTCATAACCAGGAAAACTTTTTGCGTTGGCTATATTTTACTCCATTGCGGGTGCTTTGGACTAAACTATACTTCGAAAAAGTGCTGAGATGCTATTTGTGTTTATTGGCTTTAAGTACAAATCAACTGTAGAGATATTATTCGAGGAAAAACGAAGATGAAAATTCTCCTCCCAGGAAATGTGGGCTCCAATTCGGTGAGTTCCAACCGAGCAAAACAAATAAAAAATCCGTTCTCATGAACAAAAGGAAATGTGAACCGTTAGCATTAGTTCGCGTCTTTTGTTTACGAATATGGAAACGAATTATGGCAAGCCAAATTGTCCAGTACTTTGCTAATTTTATTGTTAGATAACAACGTACATGATGTGAAGGACGAGAAGCTTAGTAGCCGAGCATAAAAAATCAGTATTCAGTGTTTTATGTTCAGTCAAAGTTGAGCAAAAATTAAGCTTAATATGAGGGAGTCTTGATAACCGCTTTTCATTACAATGCGGGACATCAATTCATGTATAATTATTGTGTTGACAAAAGGAATGCTACTAGTTACACATAGATTGCCATGAAAACTCGTAAAATTTACTTGCCGCTCGAGATTGAAAGATTAATTTTTTTGTGTTTCCTCTGCAAGCGGATGAGCTGGCATTTTAAATTTGTAGAACTTACCTTTCATTTCAAAGATGTCGGCGGTTTCTGTTTGCTAATCAGAGTTAATTGCACATTTTATGAGCTTGTTTAGTGGGAATGGCGAAAACATCGGGAGAGTCTGACGGAGAGAAGTAGGCTCTTGCTCCGAGTGGATGTATTTTTCACTTACTGTCATTTCGTTTTCCGTAGATTTTCATAGTTTTGAAATTATTGTGTTTCTCACAGATGGTTTCCCATGGATTAGGAAGTGAAATGAATTGAAGAATCGAAAAGCAGTAGTGGACTGAACCGTGTTTCGTTGTAATCTAATCGCCGTGTATGCTAATTTGCTTGGTTTTAGTGTGAGGCGCTACGCCATCCGCAACATATATTTTTGGTGCAGTGTGTTTCCATAAAGGAAGGAAGTTTAGTTTGGTGAAAAGTCAGTTATGCACAAAAAGGACGCTTAAAAACACTAAGGTGATTTTGAAAAAGGAAAAAATCCGGCACCAGGTGTATTTGATCGATTGCAGAAAAGCAAATTATGTCAGCTTGACAACTGGACTTAATTTTGTGCTATTAGTCGGATTATGCAGAAAGTATGTGGAGTAAACGCTACCCGTGCTGTCTTCAGCTGATGCTTAAGGGTATTGCTCGATGCTGGTTGGAATTCAGCTAAGTACTTTTTATTTATTTTTTTAATAGTTTTAATTTTTTTGAATAGAATAGTTTTAGCTCTCGTAACGGATGTTGTGCAGTGGGGGAAATTCCTTTAATCGCACATACTTTTTTTGCCCGTATGGTTCAATTAAGAGCTATGTGCAAACCATAAATCACTGAAATTTGGTGTTTTGGTGTTATAGATTAAATCTAATCATTTTTACATTATTCAGCCATTTCGTAATATCATTCTTCTATGGCGCTCTTTTCATCGAACTTTCACCAATTCGAGTTTTCTAGAAGAACTCCAATAGTTAAAGATTGAGAGCTTTATTTGTCAACAACAACGCATGCATTTGTATATGGCACAATGATACTCTATGCCCATGAAAATCGAGAAAATTTCCTACCCGAAAAATATAACTGATCGAACCAGTAGTCGAACCGCCGCCATTGACTTGCTAAACAGTGCTCTTACCGTCTAAGCTATCAGAGGTTCCACAAACCGCTGCCGAATCGATTTTCTCAATGCATTGATCCTGTGGATGAGTTGCTTCAACTAATGTCAAACTGTTTGACAATACGTCAAATATTTGTCTCGTAGTTTTGCCAAACAACGCTGTTTGAAAAGTTGTTTGTCGACACTATCACATTTTGATTATTTTTGGCAATTATTTGAGTAAAAATTGTTTGACCAAATATGGAAATCGATTATTTGATACATTTGATGACGTATCACACTGTTTGCAAATGATGGCATTTATATTTGGTTGTTTGTTTGTCAATCGATCGTTGCTTTTGTCTGACTGTGTTGTTGTAAAGTTGGGAAGTTCGTGTAAAAAAAAACTATGAACTATCCCGATTTCGCTACTGTTATGGGAGCAGTATATCTGCTGCTGGAAGAAGATGAGCCAGTAAAAATCTTCCGTATAACCGAAGAATTCTACGTGAAGCAGCGCAACGAGCTGAGATGTGACCATGCAAATCTTTTCCAAAACTTCGTGCGGATAAGGACTGTAAATTTTGTTAACAGGATACGTATATGAGGCAAACGATTCCAGCCGGAGCAAGACTGGCATTAGCTTTACGGTTCCGATCAAAATTTGGTCAAACAGTAATGTGTGTGAGTCAATCAAAGTTTTTATTAATAAGTCAAATTCTTTTTCTTTTGCAAGTTCAGTTAATATAGAATACAGGAGAAATATTCAGCTAAGTTTCCTTTTAACCAAATGCGAATTGCCGGGTCTTTCGTTTAACACCTGCCATAAGATGTTGTACAGTCTCCTTGACCACTTTTTTCACCGCAGAACGCCAGTTTGCCTTGAACTGTTTCTCGCTCACAACAGCTTTTTGGGTCTGCTTAAGGTTCCGTTTGACGATGGCCCAATATTGTTCGATTGGGCGGAGCTCTGGCGTGTTGGAAGGGTCCTTGCCCTTGGGCACCACTTGGAATTTGTTGGCAGCATACCACTCCATGGCCTTTTTTCCGTAATGGCAAGATGCCAAATCGGGCCAAAATAGAACGGAACAATTGTGTCGCTTCAGGAACGGAAGTAGACGTTTTTGTGGGCACTCGCTTAGATAAATTTTCTGGTTGACGGTTCCGGTCACAATGTAAACTTTGCTCTTCAAACCACAGGTACAGATGGCCTGCCACACCAAATATTTCTTCGCGAACTTTGACAGTTTAATGTGCTTGAACATATCTGCCACCTTTCCCCGTCCGGTTGCCGTATAAAATTCCTGTCCAGGAAGCTGTTTAAAGGTTGCCGTATAAAATTCCTGTCCAGGAAGCTGTTCAAAGTCTGCCTTGACGTAAGTTTCATCGTCCTGTACCAAACAATCAAACTTCGTCAGCATCGTCGTGTACAACTTTCGCGATCGTGCTTTGGCCAACGTGTTTCGTTTATCGTCGCGATTTGGAGTCACCACTTTCTTGTAAGTCGACAGTCCAGCTCGTTTTTAAGCTCTATTCACGGTTGAAAGCGCCACTCCCAGCTCCTTTGCGACATCTCAGACGGAGAGGTTGGGATTCCGCTCGAAACAGCGGTCGCTGTGGTCTCCGGCTTTAGATTTCCCCCGATCCAGCTTTCCTGGCTGTCGACAAACGTTCACCGAACACTTTTAATACGTTGGTTTTTAAAAGTTTAGCAACATTCAATAATTTCGCCAACTTGGCGTGAGAGTAGTTTGGATTTTCACCATGCACGTGCAAAATTTTGATGCGTTGCTTCTCTTCCTTCGACGCCATTATGATAACTGAAGTGCAAATCTCAAAATCAAAATAGAGGCATGATGCTATACGCACACATCTTCAAGATGAGTGGTGTGCAAATTTTTTTAATGCACGATGAAAGGAAATGCGTCAAGTTTAAGTCGACCAAATTTTGATCGAAACACGTTTTAATCAAGTTTCTACAACTAATTATGATCGTGGTGTGCTATTTGGGAGTGTACTTATTTTAGCTCAACATCTTTTTCATGCTGCCGTGAATCGCATATCAGTGTCATATTTCTTTGATTTCCTATCCATATGGGACTAATAAGCGATTCAAGACAGAATGGTCACCCTTCTATCACCTGGAAAACTGATTTTCAATATTTCAATAGAACCGACATCATGGTTCAATTAAACCCTTATACAGATTTTTTGAATCGAGCTCCCGGTAACACATTCCGGGGAATACAGGTCGTGTGACAAGAAATGGTTTGATTCATAATGTACACCCTTTCTTTGTAATTTTACGTTGTAAATACTAACCTAATGCTCACTTCACAGATGATTTTGAAGACCTTTCTGAAGGTCAGAACATAACCTAAGCTCTCGAAAATTCACTGAAATTATTTTAACTTCCCCGAAATTCTTGGAACTTTACTGAAGAACTCGGAAATTCCACGATATTATCTCAAGTTCTAGGGACCAGAAAGTCTTGACCTTCAACTCGATCATCCCTGAAGTTTATGGAACTTCACTGAAGATATCGGAACTACCATGTAATTCTCTGAACTTCGCTGCGTGGTTCTTTCGACTCTCTTGGAGTGCAGAAGATTTTCTTATTTTTTTTTCTGAATTTCAATGAAGTTCTTAAAATTTCAGAAATGTAACTAGATCTTCAGGGAAGCTCAAAAAATCTTAAGCCCCTTAAAGGACATAAAAAAAATCTAACACATCAGTTAAAGTTCTAGAAATTCAGGAAAGCTAAAAAGAACATCTT
Source organism: Aedes koreicus (assembly GCA_024533555.2). Classification (NCBI taxonomy): domain Eukaryota; kingdom Metazoa; phylum Arthropoda; class Insecta; order Diptera; family Culicidae; genus Aedes; species Aedes koreicus. Next base: position 4,529 of record JAHHFK020005086.1, on the reverse strand, counting down.
CTACGTCTCGATAAATTCAGTGAAACACCAAGAATTTATTAGAATTTACGATAACTCAAGAGAAATCCAGAGAGCTTCAGGGAAGTCATTTAAAAGTTGAATGAAATTCCTAGAATTGCATGGAAATTCATCGGAATTTCAAAATTTCGGAAAAATATTTTAACATTCAACAAAGCCCTAAAATTTCAAGAAAGTTCCGAAAACTTCAGTGAAGTTCGGAGAACTTTAAAGCTGTTTGGTGAACTTCAGTGAAATTTAGATAATTTGTTTGAAGTACCGAGATCTTCAGAAAAGTTCAGAGAACTTCAGTAAAGGCCAATTACTTAAGAAAAGTCTTGAGCAGTTAAGTGAAGCCCAGAGAAATCTAGAAGATTTCAGTGTAATCTGAAGAGCTTCTTCAATAAAGTCCTTGGAACTTCAGAAAAGTTCACGGAACTTCAGAAAAGTTCACGGAACTTCAGAGAAGTTTACGAAACATAAAAGGAAGTTTTGAAATTTCGAAGGAATTCACGGAACTTCAGAGAAGCCCTCAGATCTTCTGATTGATTCGCTGAACTTCAGAGCAGTCATCAGAAATTTAGAGAGATCCCAAGTTTATTGTTATACTGAAGGTCTTTGAAATAATATCTGACCAACCTGGTAACATAAAAAATATCAGAGAAACTTGACTTCAATGGATCATACAAACAAAATCTTCAAAATAATTCCTGTTTGTTGTGAAGTCTTAAGAAAATATTCAATGAACTTTCCCAAGATCTTCAATATTCTTAACCTCTATAAAATAATTGCTAAGCAATCTGGTATCATGAAACAATATCTGACAGGCGTGATTTGAATTGATGGTTCATTATCTTCCTCTTGGCTTAATTACGTCCCTTCTTCTTCTTCTTTAGCATTTCAAGCTTATTGCTTTCACAATTAGCTATTGCTAAATGCACTTCCACAGTTATTAATTGAGAGCTTTCGATGCCAAGTACCATTTTTGCATTAGTATGATTGTGTGGCAAGTACAAGCCACCTCCAGCATGGTGTTGCTAAATAGCTGTTCCTTTGCCGACTGCTAAGGGATAGTATACTGTATTGAATCGCTGTTCATTCATTCATAAAATCCACCCGGAAGGACTTGGAAATAGTTATAAAGCAAAGAGATATTTAAAAAAAGCAGAACGAGATTTAAACTGTTGATCAGCACAAGACCTTCCAAATAATTCCTGAGCATACGAAGTCTTGAAAAAATATCAAGAGGACTTTCTTAAGATTTTCAATATCCTGGAGGTCTCTGAAATAAATTCTGAACAATCTGGTATCATGAAATAGTATCTAAGAGCCGTGATTACAATTGCTGTTTAGAACACTCTAGTCCGATAAATACCTGTTCAACCTGAAGGCTTTAAAAAATATCCAGAGGACTTTCCCAAGATATTTGACATCCACCAGGACTTAGGAATAATTTCTGACCCACCTTGTATCATAGAAAAAATATCAGAGAGACGTAACTTGAACGGTTCATAAGCACAAGTTATTCAATTTCAAGTTTTCGTCACAAATGACTCTATGCTACAAGGAAGAGTGCCCGAAAACGCATTCTACCATTTATTTAAGCACACAAAAGCCCTGTAATGTTTTGGTCAGATTTGACTAGCTAAGGTTGAGAGACATTTCATGTGTTCTATGACAACATGGTGGATTTCATCTAAAATGACAACAACTCACAAAATTACTCTCAAGCTTACCTTATCTAGAAATATTGGGCAGTTGTTAAGCGGAAGCTGAATAGGATTGGACAAGTGACTCGGGATGCTATAGCAATAAAGAAATGGTTCATCGAAACCATAACAGAATAAGATTGTTGTTATTTGTTTCCGGTAAGATCAGTTTCCTCGACTGATTTATTTCATCAAAACCATACCGAGATAGAGCTGATTTCTTGCGGCCAGAAATTAAGCGAATCGTGATTTAAAACAACTTAAGTAGAGGCTAATCCAAAAAACATAGGATATCCTCAAGTTGAAATCAGATTCTCCTTTTGCTTAGTCAGTATCGATTCCTAATTCAGTAATTTATCTTTGTAAAAAGTCAGGGAACGTAAATAAAGATTTCGTGTTAAATTATGTCTCTTGAAACTGACACATATGCAAGTCGACAAAAGGTGTGTTTGATTGAATTTATTTTCTCATCTCTTTCATCTTCTTATGTGCTGAAAAACGTTTGCATAAGTCGGTCTCAAGGCACAGACATTTACATGACATTTTTGTAGTGTGTGGGAATTTTGTTTATGGAAAATTGGGGTATTATGTCAAACACAGTCATAATAATGGAAAAATTGTGCCGGTATCGAAAACAATCAATTAGTATTTGCGGAAGTGCATGGAAGTGCAACACTTGGTTGAAAGTAGGCAAAAGGCTAAGAATGATAAACAATAATCTTGAAATGACAAAAAAAATAAGAAGATGCTTAAGACGTGGCGATAGTTAGTTGTCCTTCTTCAAATTAATTGCTTATACCGCAAAACGGAGTAACATTCATTTGCGGGGTATCATTGATTGTTTGGGTTACATTTTAAGTTATTGGGAAAGTCGGTGTTGTCGGTGAAAGAGATCAGCAATAATTTTATTCTGTGATTTCATTGAATTTAACGAGTATGTACAAAAAAGTAGATTTTATTACAAAAAAAAAAATAAACATTCAAATAAACTATCATAATATTGTACCGACTGATGTCATTTACTTAAGAGTAGTATTCATGTGTCAGCTTAAGTTTCAATAAACTCAATCATTTGAATAATATCGGTAAAATGTTACCATTCCAGGGAAACTTAATTAATGTTTTTTTTTTTAAATTTCCAATGATTTCAACAATATTGCCTCCATTTAGGCATTATCGTGCATTTCATCAAATCTTTTCCATACTTTCTGTAGATATTGCATTTCATATGAAATTTAAAAAATAAAGTCCTGATTCCGAAAATCCAAGTTAAATCTAAAGTTTTCTAAAATTTTAATTATGAGACATTTGAGATACTGATCAATGCTACCCCATACCGATGTGTTCAAATTTTATATATTAGCATTTTCGTGCAAAGTAACAGAACGGTTTGCATGAAAATAAAATATGCAGGTTGACAGAAACATTAGACCTTCTTGTTTTGAAAACAAAACTCATGCAAAGCCATGAGACATTACAGACGAAACAATTAAGAAATACTGATAGAAGTTATCGATGTTATCCTGATTTACGGTACAAATAATGATATGCCATTTAATTCATCTAAATAACCCTAGCAGTACACTTCTTTAAAATCAGTTGAAATAACATCAATATTACTCAACTTAGTTAGTGTAACCAACTATGAAAGCTATGTGTTGCTGGGGAAAGATAGAAATATCATTAATTTCACAGTTTTGACTCATTTTACCCTGAATAAGTTAGGCGAGTGTAATTGAGAATGTAAAGATTCCAGGTTAGCAATCCACGATGAATCGGTTGGACATTGTTCTAAGTGATTGCCAAAGCAGGGTAAACATTTCATGATGTAACTCTGGAGCAAAACCGAGAATTAAGTGGATCGCTTGATTGATTGCTTTACTACAATTTCTACCCCATCTCTCACCACACTTGTGGGTGATGAACAGATACTATTCGATGAAAGTGCAGTCAGTAAGGACTTGCTAACCAAAGACTAGAGCATCCCCACGTGATAGGAAATCGTAAACTGTAATCCCATTTAATGCCGCGGTACGTCATACAAAGCAACTGCTCAGTACGTCATCTGAATCAGCGCACCAAGATGTTACCTTTCGACACCTGATGTAAGTGACCACAAATCATGCAGAATAACAACAAATTTATTTAAGGCATCTTCGCAGACTGCGTCGCTGGAAAAGTGCAGCCATAGACCGAATAGAATTGAGACAACTTCTGTGTAGTAGCCACCCGGGCCTTAGCTTGATTTGCATGTAAATCAACAAAATCATAATTTGATGAATTGTTCAAGTAATAACCCTATAACTATTTTAGTTTATCCGTTTTGATGTATTGCGTTTTTATGATAGTTTGAGACCCCTTCTTATGATGGGGAGGCTTCCATACAAATGAAACACAAATTTCCGCATAACTCAAGAACTAATCAAGCAAAAGGAACAAAATTTTGCATGTGGAGGTTTTTTGAAGACAAGAAATGTTTCTATGGTCGTTTGAGACTCTGGAAAGAGGGGGGTCTCTCATACAAATGAAACACAAATTTGTGCATTTCTCGAGAACTAATCAAGCATATGAAACCAAATTTGACATGTGGAAGTCTTTGGAGGAGAGAAATGTTTATGGTAGTTTGAGACCCTCCGCCATCTAGAAGGGGGCGGTCCATACAAATGCAACACAAAGGTATAACTAGAATTTACTGCCATTTGGAACTAAATTTACATGTTTTCGAAGGCAAAAAATGTTTCTATTGTGGTTTGGAACCCCAATTACCGAAAGAGGGGTCTCCAATACAAATGCGAAACTCAAATTTTTGCATAATTCAAGAAC
>JAHHFK020005085.1:0-50072 GCA_024533555.2 Aedes koreicus | reverse complement strand
TGCAATGTAGAGAACGGCCATTTGCTGGTCAGAAGCAGCAAACGAAAACAACGCGCATGGGTGCTTGAAAGGCTGGCACATAATTTCAGATGCATTCACCCACGGGGTGTACAGAGATTTGTTATGCAGGTTTTATATCTAGCGGGCGGTTTAGCAACGTTAATTTTTGCGCATATTTAATCGCGAGTGCATGAAGACGTTTTGCTTCGTGCTGAAATTTTTGGTTATAATTTTCTCTTAAAATCGTTGAAAACTGTGATTTTTCTATAACACTTTTGAGTTCGAAAAGGGCAATAGCCCAAGATGTGATGATTGTTGTTTTGTCCGTGAGCAATTCATTTGATATTCCACCAGCAACGATGTGGCCCCAGGATGTATAGTGGAATTTGTCGATTGCTTCCAATATCAAAAAGAGGAAGTCCACCGGGATCATCTTTAGTCACGACTATAGAGAATCATCACGTCTTTTGAAATTTGGGTGAGCTCTTTCCATTTTACTCCTTTTTACTTTCAATTATATTATCATGAAGAGAATATGTGGGTGCAAGATTTGATCTTTCACCACTTTCATGGAGCTGAGTCCAATCTCTATTTATAGAATTTATCGAGTTAATGCCATTAGTAGTTTGACTTCTTAAAGGAGGCTTCAGCTGCAGTCTCTTTCTGTAGGTCAAACCTGGTTTTCTAGTAGTAATTTATATATGACTGTGTGCTTGCACCGCTGAACACCACTGCCTTGTATGCGGGATCTGGCATCCCCTGTTGTACGATGATTTTGTACAGTAGTGCAATAAGTAGTGAAAATCTAGACGTGAAAAGTTTTTGGCTGTCATTATTGCACCGTTTTATTTGTCAAAGTGAAGCTTTTTGCCTGTTTCTTATTCTATACTTGATCAAATGGATTTGAGCTTAGGGAACGTCCATTAATTATGTCACGCAAAAAGTGACTTTTTATAACCCCCCCCTTGTCACGTTTTTTGTATGGACCTTTAAAATTTTTTAAATGGATTGTCAAGTTTTCCCAAACCCCCCTCCCCCCTTACTGCGTGACATAATTAATGGACCTTCCCTTAGTATCCTTTATATGTTTGAAACCCAATTAGCTTTAGGTCCCGTAGAGTAAAATTTTAAGGTCCTTAGCATGGGGCGGAGGGAGCACGGATGTCATCTCCCACATAGAATTAGGTAGAGATTACTGCTGTCTGTTTGTTGTAACGTACCACCATTGGGGCTCTACTAAGCCTGTTGGTGCTGACTAAATATATAAATAAGAGTAACGTGCCAACCACTAAATGTCATAGCTGTATGTTGTATGGGTGGGACAGAGTAAAGGAACCCATTACTGCGTTCGGTGAGTTGGGGAGTCCGTCAAAAATATTGCAAGATTTGAAAGTGTGCTCTGTGGAACTTCTCAAAGAAGTAACTGGTGTCCGGCGGTAACTCTGTCAAAGTGATTTGGTGCCCTTTTGGCACTCTAATTAAGTCACCGTGGCCAATCAGTCACCATAACACTTTGTAAGTGGTCCCAACAGCAAACGATCTTGATTAGATATACTGCCTGTAAAAGCATATTCGCCTATATTGAGACAAATCAGACAAATGATAATTGAGGCTGAAATGATGAATTCTTTGGTTAGGTCAACTTTGCTATTTATTGTGTAATTTATTTTTGGTAATTTACGTGTAATGTGCAAAATTTTCTAAACCATTTTTAACAATTTAATGTGTCTGTCAAGCTCGAGCACATATTGCTGCATATCAGCCCCATTCTGTTAAAAAAAAACTAGTAAAGTTGAATCGATCGCTTCACTTGTTTACTTTTTCCATCTGTATATATTAAGGAGTGTATCGAAAATAAGCTATCCACAAACTTTCTTTCAATTTATGTTGAAAACCGATATTTTATTCATAAAAAAAATTGATCCTTTATTGTACGAGGTTAAACTTGAACATAATGAAGACCGGATGAAATTTAAGTTATTCCTTCACGAATTTTCGAACTTTGGATCGAATGCTCTTCATCAAGTTCCGGACAAGTGTTGCATCGCATTTTTTGGACGCTTGAGCCCAAATTTTTTTGAACTCCTGCATGTTCCCAGCTGCCTTACCAGTCTTCTTGAAGACCCTCTTCACGATTGCCCAGTAACGTTCGATGGGTCGAAGCTGAGGGCAATTTGGTGGATTGATATTTTTCTCAACGAAATCTATACCCTTTTCCGCAAGCCAATTGAGAGTGGTTTTGGCATAGTGAGCCGACGCTAAATCCGGCCAAAACAGTGGAGGTGTACTATGCTTCTTATATAAAGGCAACAATCTCTTCTGGAGACACTCAGATCGATAGATTTCCGCATTTATAGTTCCGGTAGTGTAAAAAATGGTTGACTTCAAACCACAGGAACATATTGCTTGCCATACCAGTACCTTTCGACCGAATTTCTCCACTTGAATCGACCTGTCCGCATCGCTCACATCCTCCCCAACGACGGCAGTAAAGTATTGTGGACCTGGAAGGGTTTTTGAGTCCTCCTTTACATAGGTCTCATCGTCCATCAAAACGCATGCATCCGGACGCTGCAAAAGACGCGAATACAATTTCCGGGCCCTTGTTGCTGCTCGCTTCTTCTGTTCTGCACTTTGTTTCGAGATTTTCTGCTTCTTTTAGGTCTTCAGGTGGTTTCGCCTCTTGATACGCTGGATCATTCCGACACTCGTTCCTGCTTTTTTGGCCAAATCACGTATTGACATTGATTTGTTCTTCATGATTAGAGATACCACTTTCTGCTCCAGTTTCGGGTTGGAAGAACCGGGTTTTCTGCCTCTTCCTGGTAGCTCATCCAAAGAATAGTGTTCCCCAAACTTATTAATGATGGTTTTAACACTCGCATGATGAATTCCAAACCGCTTCGCCAATTTTCGCATAGTAATACCCTTCTCACTTAGCCATGTGTCCAGAACCTTAATTTTCACTTCCTTTTCCATACGCGACATTTTGAAAACGCAGAATTTGAACCGCACAAACAGATAAACAAAAGAAAGCTGACAGTCAAACGCACAGCATGCAGTGTTCAGAGCATAAAAAACCATCACAAATACATGCGTACAACGCAAATGTATGTGGATAGCTTATATTCGATACACTCCTTAAACACTAGTAAACGCTGCAAATTTCTTTAAATTCCACTAGAAAAAAAGCTTATCTTTTGATAGATAGGCCTATTTTGTTTACGACTTACCGGCTCCTTCAGTGTCGAGTGCCACTCTGCTTGTTGAATTCTTTGCGGCATAATTTTCTTGTGCACGTTCGACTGGTCTCGACGGACATTGTAGAACGGACGGACAACTTTTAGTTGTAAGTTGTAGAACGAAATTGTATTGCGAAAATTTTACAGTTTTCTGCGCAATTGTAACGCCCTTACGAGCTCATCAAGATTTATTTTGGTGAAGTTTCCAAAGAAAAGGCATATCAATTACTTATTTGGAGACAAGAGGCGATACATTATTTCAATGCAATTACGGTTTTCACCTGATACTTCTTTCTTTTTAATATTCATCATAGTTTACAGGGTTTTATTCTTTCTTTTTTTATCTTGGTTTACAGGTTTGTAAACTATTATGAAAATATGATCACTGCACATTATAACTCAAAAACATTTCAAAAAAATCAGTGGGGTTGTGTTTAACACACGACCGGTTGACGTAGACTACGTTAATCCGTTTGATTAGTTTCGTAGTGTACTGTTCTAATGGGACGTTGGGTAAGCATAAATAAGTGAGAAAGTATGTTAGAACATGCTATGATTCGCTTCTTAGAAATTATTTGGCAGCTGTGGAATGTAACGTTTGGTTTGAATGTTAGTATGATGAAAGGGCAGCAATTGTGCTGACAGTAGTGATTGTGTTGATGTGATCGACCAGCTGGAGACCATTATCCTTATCGCGTAATCTCGAAAACCTATCGATAAATGATAAAGCTTTAAGAGTTCACACTGTTTCAGTTATTTTTAAATGTTGATTTGACCTCTACCCTTGCCGTAAGGCCTAGTCTGATCAAAATAGCGTTGATGTTTGTCCTAAAAGCATTAGATAGTAAGTATGTTAGCGAAATTCTATTGTACATTCTTTAAAAAGCATTTGAAAAGTATTTGCACTTTGTCAAGTTGGTTGACCACTTGATTTTATTTCCCACCTCGAGTTTAAGGCCCTTCTCTAGCTTTCCGACCAGTAGTTAGCAACGCATTACCTCTGGTTGCTTCCAGTTTCGCCCGATAACCTCGAGTTCGCTCGGCATCGGTACATGGTCAAAAAGGAATTTTCGAATATTCGATCTTAATGCGCTTCCGAAATTTGCGCAAACGGTTGGCATCAAAACGAATAGGCATTGCACTTATTCACCCTTTCACAGTTTCTCAAAACTTGTTTCTTCCTAGAAGTAAAACGAAATCCAACGCGAATCGTTAACACAACAGAATGACTATTCATAACAGTACTCATTGAAATGTCAAATGTGCATGTTCGAGAATCAAAACATTGTCCGTGATAGGGAATTTCTTGAAACATGCCAGAACGCAACATGCTATAAAATTTTCATACACCGATTGATGAATATATATGCGAAATATATTAATCTTTTATTTGTTAAACTTCATATACCTGAGTAAATAGAATGGCAATCGTATAAATATCTTGATTAGAGTAGTCTCAAAAAATAAATCAATCAAGAAACGATCGAATTCTTAGCGTCCGGTGTTTAAATTTTTCGTGACGGTAGCCATTTGTAAATTGTACAAAATACTCAAGGTATGCAACAAAGAGTTTTAGCCACCGCTGTCAGCCAATCGGTAGGAACCAAACATTCAAATCAAACAAACTCTCTCGAAATTAAATTGGTCGTCCTGAAAAGGGTGGATTTGAAATGGTCCGTATTTGAATTAAAACCCTCTCTGCGCCTTACCAAGAGATGTCTACCAAATATCACACACACATAAGCACCTTAATTTGCTCCTCGTGGTTGCACCCACCTACAAAAACATTATCTACCAAATATCACACACACACAAGCACCTTATTTCGCCCCTAGTAGTAGCACCCACCGGCTGGCTACAAAGACATTATTTGACCAAGCAACCGACTGCCTAGCACACCACAGCATAATGTATGGTTGGCTGCCTAGCAACGGTTGCCTAGCCAAAGGCTTGGTAACAACAGACTGCAGTGCAATCAGCAACCTGACCAATTGGTAGGTTGCCAGTGCACTTTCTATGGTGCTTGCCACAGCCAGCTGCCAAATCCAAATTGGCTTCTTGCCGCTCCGCTGAATGAAGCTAGTGCACCCTCCAGGGTACATGCTATCGCCCGGCGCCATCTGCCTTTCCATACTGGCTCGATGCTCCGCACAGCTTCAGTACTGCAACACGAATGACAAAATTTGCGTACCCGTTTTATATCGTTCACTGCTGCATATGAGACCTCCCTCGCTTACATTTGAAATCTGTGATAGTAAAATTGAGTGCATTGAGTAAATTTACTCTGAAAAATCGGCATTGTAAGACATCACCTCATATTTTGGTTATTTTCAATAGCTTGAAATTGTTAACGAATAATGTTTGATACGCGGGAAGATTTCCAATCGATTGATGTAAACATCTTGAAAATCTATTGAGCATTTATTAAGTTATTAGCGTTTAATTTGTAACGATATTTCGTGCCGGTCGCTGATTTTTAGATTTTCAATTGACACCCTACCCTTCCCGTAAGACGTAGTCTACGTCAAAAACTATGAAGTACTGATTACAGGCAGGGTAAACTATTTATTCAGCTTAAAATATTCAGAGTTTTTGGTTGTAGATCGTTTTGTGCCATAAGTAGGTTTGTAGCCCAAACTTTACTTGTTTGCTGCATAATCAGAAATCGTGGGTTTATAAGATTAAGTTACAGTTTTTGTAAACGACATAGAAAAAACCAATCATTGTTTGCGATGAAAGTCATATGAAGATAACATCAGAGAATGCGATAAGTTTTCTTTCACCTCCCGGTCTTATATAATCAGACATTCTTCTCGTTTTAGAGAGCGAGTAATGGCGCTATAACCATAAGCCATATGGGGCAAGGACTATAGTTAATGCTTAAGTCTCAACCGCTTGAAGATAAATGGAGCATCACTTAACCTTCTTAGACTGGATGCTCCCAACGACCGATTTAAGTATTTTTTTGTTCTGTACACCAAACAGGGCATTCTGTTTAACTATTCTCTCCGACCATGAATTTCCTTTTCCTTTGATATCTACTGAAGGCTACGTGGGTTCCCCGTGTCTTCTTAAGGTAGATACCAAATTCTTCCTATCTCCAACGGTTGCATGGACGTGGCCAGGTGAGCGATCGAGGAGTGTCTTCGTGGAGATTATTGTGTGAAGAAACGTATCAGTAACTGGTATCAAGGTGGCATGCAATGTCTTCAACGAATTATTCCTCATTGTAGCTCCATCTACGAGGTGTGCAAACGACAATGCTTATGCTAATGCTTATGCTAATATTTAATCGCGAGTGCATAAAATTAATTACGAATCAACGTGGAAAATTTTTATTTTTACGAATGAACAAGATAGTGAGATTGAGGAGGCGAACATGGGTGAGATCTATCTAATTTAAACTGTATGACAAAAATCTTATTTTCATATAATACCATTTAGCCTCGGTTAAACCTCGGATGTTGCGTCCGCGAGCAAACAGCACAAGAAGAGGAAGTTCAGTTCTGATTCCTTGGGTTTGGGAGCTCCCGTTTGCACTACAGGCCGTGGGTCAGTAATCGTTGGTTTGATTATCAATGAAGTATTAGGTGCGCAGAATTCAGATCCAACTATTGCTTTTGATGTTTTGAATTCTACAGCTTTCGGTGTCCCCTTCCGGTTCACGTTCCGTTCATTTTTGGCTTGATTTACTGAAGTATTAGCATCTGGGTCTACAGGATTTTCCGCATTTTCGCATTTCGTGCAGAGCCAGTCCCTAGCTGCGACTCCTCCAGTTTCATCAGCACATTCAAAATGAAACCACGTATCGCATGTATCGCATTGAACCATATCTTGGGTGTCTTCTTTCGAGCAACAACCGCAGTGACTAACCACAGTTCGCTTTTTGACAGCACCTTTGGATTTTACACCTTCCACCGGCTTATCCTTTTCCGTTTGGACGGAAGGATTCGAACCATTACGCTTACTGGACATGATGAAACGAGGTTAAATGGAATTTTTAATGGTGCTTGGTTTGGAAATTTTACATTTCCAAATCTGGAAGTGTGTTGCAGTGCCCTTATCCAAATTATATCGGTAATGTTTACATGCGAGGCTTACTGTATGTGAAAGTAACCTCGGACATGGGTGGGACTCTCCAGACACGTAGACATTGGTTACTGGATCTGCAGTAGAGCTAGCACTTTCTAGCTCCCGGATTAAAGCTGCATCCAATGGTCACTTGAATGATTGTTGTGAACAGATTCCTCCCATAATACCATTGCCTGCCGATGGGTGTTAGATTGGACACACACACACACAGAGACACACCCACAGCCACACACACGGAAAAAATTACACTCCATTTTGAGCCACATTGCACTGATGCTGGCCGCTAGCACCAACGAGTCGTCTAGCATGAATTTCACTTGCTTCTGTAATCGATATACTGATGGATGCCGATGCTGAGCTGAAGCGAGGTATGACGAGGTTCCCCTCATCATGTCAGAGTTTTTTTTAGCAACAAGCTACAAAAGTTGAAGAGTTAACAATCTTTTGATCGCTCCAACAAACAACACATGACTTACGGTTGCCTGAAGCGAAGGCTAATAAATCCAATTTCTACAAAAAAAAAATGGAACCAGAGAAAAACTCCACATCTGGCTTCATAAACCATTTATAATTGTATCTTTTATTTATTGACTTCGATTCCTCCGCCCACGCACATCATCCGGTCACCGAGTGGCCATAGTTCTGGGAAGATTCCGTTTCAATAAAACAGTATCAATCTTCGTGAGTCCCAATGCTGTCCCATCATAGAGTGGTTCACAACGAATCGTGAAGCCCACTCCCTCCCCCTGGATGAGACTTCGAACTTAATAAATAATTCTGCTGAGTCGTTGTTATTTTTTTTTTTGTATCTGCTTCCAGAGAGATCTTGATTCGATTGCTTTTGTCATCTTTAGCAGTTTATAAAAATCGGACACTCATCCAAACAGTAACCACCTGCTGTTCGAATAATAAAAGATGATCATATATCGGTATCATATTATCAGACAATCGTTTCGTGTGGGTTATTTTTTACCGCCAAGCCTAAATCCGCACAAATTTGCCGCTCGTAATGATGGGTGCAGCCATAATAATAAAATCACTTCTGGTTCATAAAGCTGTTCCGACTAAGAGGCTCGCCCACCACGTACGGCTGTTTCCATTCGAAGTACCCAGTAGGTATGAAACGCTCTCGTGAATGGGTTCCACTTAGGGCACAATTGGGAGTGCTGGAAACTGGATGTCATTATCATAACAGTTTCGTGTATGGTTATGAGGTCCGGAAATATTCAAAACTTGTGTTGGTCGATGATGGTACAATGTTTGCCTGGCTTGGCAAGAATGTTGGTTTTTGATTGATTACCAGCTGATTCTATCTTGGCAGATTTCAATCGAAAACAATAGGATTTTGTTCAGATAGCACGGGAAAAGAAATAGATGTTTTGGGCTTTTCCTTTTTTTTACCTTTGAATACCGGACGGTTGAACTCACGTCAAACTGTTAGTCCCATTTTTTCATGCCATATGCCACTCTTATCTAATGATTCCCCAAAAAATCTGGCTACACGCGTCCAAAAATATATAGCCCCCATTACTCAAGCAGTCCATTAAATCTAGCGATGTAGGTATGAGATGCTCATTTCTGTTAAAGTCAGCGACCACGCACCAGCAGCCGTGTTTAGACCATTTCCGTTCCAATAGCAGAATAATAACTCATATTTGCAACTGTGAGTTGCAAGACCTCAGTGGGACATGTAAACATTTGGGATGGCCCGATATCTTCAAAACTGTTGGTGACTACCGCAGAAAACGTGTAAAGTGACCATCCCCAATTTCTACACCGCAACCAGTCAGCCGTTCTGGGGCGAACATTAGCAGCCAACATCCATCAACGACGACGAAAACGGACCATGGTACGTTAGGCCTTCGTCACATAAATTTATGATATCAAATCTAAACTTTCTTCCACGAACCAACCGCGTGTCCGACCGACCAACGCCATGATGAGGGGGATGTTTGCCTAGGTGGAGCATTTCGGTGACGGAATTGGCGCCAGTGGGTTCTTTCCCGTTCAGAAGTGTTTGTTTTTCCGGCCCGACATTGTTGCCTCGACGGCTTCCGATAACAGCATTTTACGGCAGTAACTTTTGTGCTTTTGGAACAGAAAACAAAACCCTTCTCCTGGCTGGAGCCCGTCACTTTCGTCGTCTAGATTCAGATTGGTAAAAATCAGTGGGGTTGTGTATAACTCACGACCGGTTGACGTAGACTACGTTAAATCGTTTGATTAGTTTCGTTGGTTTCGTAGTGGAACATTAAAACGCAGGTACTGTTCTAAGGGTTGTCATAAGTAAGTGAGTAAGTACACACTTAGAAAATTTTACAGTATTCGGTAATTTTTAACCGAACTTTCAACAGCTTCCGGATTTCGGTGAAATTTTACAGTATTCCGGTAAAAAAATTACCGGAACTTTTCAAATTTTACCGAAATCCGTTAAATCGGATTACCCAACGTTCAGCTGTTGAAAGTTCGGTAAAGAATTACCGAATACTATAAAATTTTCTAAGTGTGTATGTTAGAACATTCTATGATTCGCTTCTTAGAAATTATTTGGCGGCCCTGGAAATGGCCGTTTGGTTTGAATGTTGGTATGATGAAAGGGCAACGGTTGTGCTGGCTGTAGTGATGGTGTTGATATGATCGACCAGCTGGAGACCATTATCTTTATCGCGTTATGGATTGTTCAGGGTCTGTTTGGAAATTCAATGTCAATAATTAATGATATTTTTGTTAGTTGGCAGTCGCGAAAAACTTCAACTGATTGAAGCAAACATTTCGAGAATCTATGGAGAAATGTTTGTTTCAGTTATTTTCAAATTTTCATTTCACCCCTACCCTAGTCGTAAGGCGTAATCTGATCAAAATAGTGTGGGTGTGGTTCTAATAGATCGTTAGATCAGCTGTATATTCGAAAATTATATTGTACACTCTTTAAAAAGGATAAATGGTGATACGGCTTCGAGTTGAAGGCCCTTCTCCAGCGTCTCAACCAGTTAGTTGGAAACGCATTACCTCTGGCTGCTTTCAGTTTTACCCGATAAACACGTGCCCACTCGGCATCGGTACATAGTCGTTTCGGATGATGTATAAATAATTAATCTTATAAATATAAAATAAACACATACATCCTGGTCATAAACCCGTTCTTGCCCTGCCAGACAGCTATGGAAATCAGGTACACAAGCACACTTTCACGTGCTACAAACGAGGTGAGCAAAGTTGCCGTTTCAACATCCCTTACTGGCCCATGGATCAGACAAGAGTTTTGTTGCCACTCCCGGCTGATGATGGTCGACGCGGTCAGCTGAAGAAACGCGCCACAGAGATTCACGCTGCTTTGGAAAACAAAGTTTTCGATACGCTGGATCAATTTCTCGAAAACTGCTGCTGCACATACGACTACTACCTCGATATCGTTCGCGCATCCATAAGCCGACCTACCGTTCTGGTCAAACGGTCAATGACGGAATTGTGGACTAACACGTTCAATCCGTGGATTGCTAATGTTCTCCGTTCGAACATGGATCTGCAGTTCATCCTCGAGGAGTTTTCTTGTGCAGCGTACGTCGTCGAGTACGTTAACAAAACTAATCGGGGCATTAGCAGTCTACATCGCGATCTCGTGAAGCTGCAGGAAGAGTTCCCGGATCAGGACTACCAGTCACTGCTGAAGAAAGTGAGCATCAAGATGCTCAATTCAGTAGAAATGTCTGCTCAGGAGGCTGCCTGGTACCTTCTTCGCCAGCCAATGTCTGAAGCCAGCAGAAAGGTCGAGTTCATTCCCACTTTGTGGCCACACGAGAGAACGAAGACGAGAAAGCGTGTGCAGCAGATGGATGTAGAAGGTGTTTCGGATGATTCCACCGATATCTGGACATCCAATATAATCCAGAAGTACGAAGCACGCGAAGGGCTAGAGGATGTATGTCTTGCAGATTTTGCAGCGTGTTACGCGAAAGTACAGAAAACGTCGAACACGTACAGTCGTCGTAACACTGCGCACGTATTGCGTTGGCGGTCGTACTCAATGAACGAGCTCATCGACTACAAGCGCGAGATGGTGCTGCTGTTTCTTCCGTTTCGTAGCGAGATGTGCGACATACTTGATTGCCAGAAGTTCCTGCAGTTGTACGATCAGTATGAAAGCGTACTTCTACAGAAGCGGAAAGAATACGATTGCGAGTTCAACCTCGAGCAAACAGTCGATGAGTATCTGCGCATGTTTGGTACAAATGCAGACCAAGAAAAGGATACGGCTGTCGAAATGCACGACGAATGTGGTCCTCAAAAGGACAGATTATTTATTAGTGGGTTGCGCCAACCAGCTGGGTAAAATTTTCCCGACGGCTCGCCCTCCATGGAGGCGTTTTTGCAGTTGCGGCGAACGAATCGGCACCATGATATTAGGCGCACAAACCAAACGAAATAAAAGTTTAATTCTTGTATAAACAACTCTTTTAATTAAATTGGTTGTCCTCAAAAGGACAGATTATCAATTTATGGATTGCGCCAACCAGCTGGGTAAAATTTTTACCGACGGCTCGCCCTCCATCGAGCACCGAACTAAATTTAAGATTAGTTCTTTAATAAACAACTCTTTTATTTTAATTTATTGTCCTCAAAAGGACAGATTATTTCCACCTACTGCTGCTCGCCCCCAAGGACGCTTTCCCCCAAACAGCAGCGTTTTCGAAGTCGCGGCGAAACAATCGCCACGATGAGGTAAGATGGCGGCTTGCACAAACCGACGCGATTGTGCGCCCCCATAATCCGCCATTTTACCTCATCGCGACGATCGCTGTTTGGGAGAGCCTTGGTACTTACCACCACCAGCTGCTACGCGACCACCATCTGCTACGCGACCACCAGCTGCCTCTGCGACCAGCTCCGCTGCCGGACGAATGAAGCAGCTGCGACCAGCTGCCTGCGACCACCTACCTGCGACCAGCTACCAGGGACTAGCTCCGCACAGCTTCAATGCTGCCAAACGAATGAGGCAAATTTTTCCTAAGTGTGCGTTTTATACCGTTCTCAGCTGCATGCGAGACGTACATGGAGAGACGAATGACATGATTGGTTAAAGTCCCTCTCTAATACAAAGAAGAAGAAGATGATGCAAGACGTTCCTTGCTTCGATTTGAAAACTGTGATAGGAAATTTGGTAAATTTACTCTGCAAAATGACATTATAAGACATCACCTTATATTTGCGTTATTTTCAATAGTTTACTATTGTTTGAGAATAATGTTTGACAATTGAATTGGAGCGCGGTAAAATTTCCGACCGATTGAGGAAGAAATCATGTAAATCTATCGTGGATTATTTGAGTTATTCGCGTACAAAACGTACGGTTTTTCGTGACGGTCGCAATATTTTAGATTTTCATTTGACACCCTACCCTTGCCGTAAGACGTAGTCTACGTCAAAATTTTGGTCCTCGGAGAAGTTGGACCTTGGTCCTTTAAAATGCCGATATACACTTCGGTATTGATTTTAACTCCAGCATCAATGAAAACAGGCGGCATTTTCAAACCGTTGGACGCCACCAAGCCAAACAACATGACACCAGCCGGATGTTTGGTTTGAAATTTGAATTTCACTTTTTCCGGAACGTTCTCCATTTTCTGCGGTGAAATGAACCGGTCCGTGCGGCTGTTGGCCACAGCATCGATGCTGAAAAGCTTTTCGTCGGAAAACAACAAGAAAAGCACTCTCTTGGAACGAGCCACTCGTAGTTCCTTGACCCGGTCCGTAATGAAGTGGCGTTTCATTCTGGCTCTGGAAGATGCATGCAGGTCTTCTTTGATGACTTTCCGCATGGATTTCTCCGAAATATTGGCTTCCTTTGCAAGTTTTCATATGGAACGCACCGGGTTGCGAGCAATTTTTGCACGGACCGATTTGATCAAGTTCCACTTCCCGGCTTCTGCTGTTTAGGAACATCCTTCAGGGACTTTTTTATGCGATAAACTGTTGCCAAATGGCACCCTACCACCTTGGCAATCTCTTTCGGCTTCTTCTGGGCGAGCAACAAACTGGTGATCACTTCTTTCGCGAACATTTTGACGAATTTGCAATAAAACAAAAGAATGTTTGGATGCAGCACTTGAAAGTAAACATAAACAAATACACTTTCGACAGAAATTAGTCACAAGCTACACGAATTAACCCAATACTCAAGTTTGAACATTTTCGCATTATTTGCTGCCGCACCCTGTAACTATCATTAACAAGACATTATTGAGATTGGTTTGCTTAAACAAGATACGGTACGAGAGGGAAATTTTTAGTTTTAGTTTACAAGAGATTCTCGCTGCCATCAGGTTACCTGAAACTTTAAATTCTTGTTCTGGATGGTAGATTGCCATATACCAATCGAGTCCGGGACTTTTCTGTGTACGGAAGTTGTCTCCATTCTATTAGTTCCATGGCTGCACTTTGCCAGCCTCGCAGTCTGCGAAGGGCCCGTAGGTCGCCTTCTACATTGTCGTTCGATATTCTTAGGACATGCCCGACGTCCGATTTTAGCGGTGTTAACGATGGGAGATTCTCCCATCAACTGTTGCAATTCGTGGTTCATTCGCCTTCTCCATGTTCTGTCTTATATCTGCAATCCATCGTAGATTGTACGCAACACCTCCCATTCAAAGAAATCAAGGGCATTTTGGACCTCCACGAGCGTTAAGTATATGTTTCGTAGACGTAGAGGACTACCGGTCGAACTAATGGTCAACTTGACAGTTCGGAGAACTTTGTTCGATCTCAGCGTCCTGCGGAGTCCAAAGTAGGCACGATTGCCAGCCACAATGCGCTTTTGTATCGTTCTGCTTGTGCCAATATCGGCAGTCATCAATGATCCCGGATACACAAATGCATTTACCGCCTCGATTCCACCACCGTCGATCTGAACTCGTGGTGGGAGTTTAACATAGTCTTCTCGTGAGCCTCTTCCCCTAAAATATTTCGTTATTAACGCATTGATGACAAGCCCAATCCTACTAGCTCCGCCATCGTCTTAAAGTTGCGAGCTACGATATAAACGTCACCGGCGAAGCTTTGATTACAAGACACACCGTTGGTTTTGGGAATTTTATCACTTTTGCTGTTTTTGAGGCAGACCACGAAGGATTCTCTAGATGTTTGTGCACAATTAATTTCCAGGATTACCGGATTTTTTCGCCTGAGAAAGTTCAAAATTTTCTTATATCGCTCGACTCGTTGCTCCCGGATGCGGTTGGTAATCATGTGAGTTTTTTTTTTCATGTTCTCGACGTAGCCCCGCAATCTTCCTTCACGATCTTCCACGCCGTAAAATCGCTGATCCCGTGTTCCTTCGCCATTTGCAAAGTAACATTGCCAAAACCATCCTGCTTTATTAAGTTTTATTAAAGTTTTATTAAAGCCTGTAGAAATCAATTTCGTTTTATTATATGATAGGTTTCATATTTTAGTAAGGTTTAAGAGAACCTACACAGCTTGTTTACAACGATCTTAAAACCTCGTTTTCTCAAATTCCCTTTACTCACATCAAAGGTTTTATTTCGACTTTATGAACTCATAAAATGCTGTTTTGAAATGCCGTTTTGGGACTCATTCATATTATCTTATTATGGTCATTTGAAAAAGCATTTTAAAATCATTTTGCCTCCAGTAAATGCATTAAACAGCAAATTGGCATTGAGAGAAGCCACCAAATAACCAATTAGTTTTAAAGTAGTCATTGCGAAGATAACTTGGATTTATGGCAGAATTGTGATTTTTTTCCAATCGCCATATTGAAACATAAGAAATAATTGAAATGTGGAAAAATAAATGCCTCAAATTTTAAATGTAATGCAAATGAAATGTAGATCAGTGACCAATTTCTGCATTTTGTTGGATAACATTGTTGAATTCCATAAATTTTTAAGAAATTCATGACTAATTTATCGAATATATTTGTTTTAATTATGTGTTTGTTTTTGTAAACTCGCATAATTTTCGAGGAGCATTAATTTTTGGCTCTTATTGTGCCAATATTCACCACAAAATTAAATGCGCATATGAAACTCAATTTGTTTAGGATATTTTGCTATCAAACAAAATTTACCGCAACACCAGAACTCTTTTCTTCGAAATTAATTACTGCTAAATGAATCAGAACTCTGCTCTGCTTTCTGCGAACAAAGCAGAACAACAAAAACCAACCACAATAGCACAGCTAAGTTTGACAGCTGTGGCCATTTGGCCGTATGCTGGTTTTCATGGCAGCCAATAGGTTTTATGAAGGTTCTCAAGTGGTCATAGCATCTATCACTAGAACGTTTTCAAAATCTTTATGGTCTTATAAAGGTTTTATTGAATTGTTTTCATAACCGTCTATAGAGTGGGCCACTTTGTACAAATTTCGGCATTGAAGAAGCATAGAGGAAGTGTTGGTAGACAAAACAGTTTTGAATGTAGTTTTATCAACAAAGCCGTCAGGAATGCTATACGGCTGGAATAAAACTTATCGTTTCCTCATTAGTCCCTGTTATTCCGAATCTTATATTTGATGCCAGCGATACCCCTCGGAATCCGAACTGACCTCGGACGACCTGTGACCACCTTCGCGGTGAGTTTTCCTTTCTTTTCTCGGTCTAAGACCCTTTTCACGGTCCACCGGGACACTCCCACGGCGATTGAAATGTCATTTTGCGACATTTGCCCAAGAGACAAATCACGAATACGCCACCACTCGTCATGGTGCAACTGTCAAACTCAGGAAATCGGCTTCTTTTACTCGCAGCCTACTATAATATGAACTATAGCTTACGTGCATGCAAAGCAAACCAAGTCATTGTATGCACAGGTGAAACGGGAACCTTATTTGTACGACGGTGCAAACATTATCACGCATACGGTAATGATGACATTTTCATGAACACTGTTTTCATCGTAGACGAAAATACTACTTGATGATGGTAATATTACCTATAGTCATTGAGACCAAAATAAGAACAGAAAACGTTCCGGTTCCAATCTGGCACTAATCGCATTTTCACGTATGTTGTTTTGTTCGGTTTTCAATTTCAATCCTTGAAGATTCAACCAAACTGTTCCACCAGTTCCATTGCCAAAACTGTGCAATGTTGGAGGCAGTGGCTTTGAATGTTGATTTCTTGATATGCACAAAGAAGATGAAGTCAAGAGCGATAGCTTAGTTCTAGTTGAGATGTGTAATCCGAATTTGAACAGGAAGGTTCACACACTCAGCCACTGCAAATAACCACCTTATCGAATTCAGAGAACCACAACCCTCTGGGGAAGCATCAGCAACAATAGGCTGTCGGGAATCGACTTACAGATGCTTACTCTTATACCAAGAAGAGCAACGGGAGCTGAGTTTCTGTCGGGGGTGGACGATATGCTTGTCGATTTTGAATCGTTACAACAACATTTGTTTACCTGCTGGCTGATGTGGTGATTGGTGGGATTGAGCTCTTGAGGTGAGTGGTTCAAGTAGAAACCGCCGATGATAGTGGCTGGAAGAACGTCTGACGAATGGCACAGCAATAATTAATCTATTTGCACTTCAAGATAGAATGATTTGGCCTTGTGTGTAGAATGTGGTGTTGAAGAAGCTGCATTTAGTAAGCATGTGTTGAAGTACGGATAACTCATTTTGTAAGTTCATGCCAGACACAGATCATGTTAGATTAGATTGCCGAAGGGCTAGAGTGTTTACAATTTAAGTGGCTTCAAATGATGGCTTAATTAGTCGGAAGGGTTATTGAAATCTGTTGATGGCATAAGTAATTTGTGACCAAACCACTGACATACAAAGTTGCGTGGCCACATGAACGGTAAACTCAACCCAAATTTGGCTGACTCCGATGGTCATCACTGATCCCTGGTTGCATATTCCCTTTGATTGCAAATTAACTAATGAACATCTGATACAATCACGGTGAAATCACGTGCCGAGAACATCCCATTTGGCTGCCAGTAGCATCCCTTACGACAATAAAATTAAATGATGCATAGCCACAGTATAATTACAGGTGAACATCCGAGCTGCCCTGGGCCATCGTCTTCCGAAGCAACATTCTAAATTAACAGCACATCATCGACCGGAGTGATCGGAGTCACTTGGGTCCCGGTGTATGCAATCTCAACCACCGCGCCACCGCCCTATACGGATGTTCGACAAACAAGCTCATAATCACCAATTTGCTCCGGATCGCCTCAGCCTCGTCGGGTGTGCAACACGTGTGCGACTGCATCTGATGCATGCTGGATCCGACTCACCGAGTGCAGTCACTGTGTGGTTTGCCGACGCCCTGGTGGGGTGGGGGTGAGTATTTATGCAAAACGATATAATAATAACGATGATGTTTTCTTAACTATCACACCTCGGTATCGCTTATTTTCCCAGCCAACCTCTGCTCCCTGGGAATCCCATTAGCTAACACCCAACCGAAGCCATTCCAAAAATTTCCATGTTTTGCCGTGTGATTGCTTAATCCTATACATATTTCATCCATCGTTATTGTCATTATTGTAGGTGTACGTATAGTTGTGTGCATAAGGGGGGAAGCGTTTCCCAACGATCTATCTGGCTCAGGCACACTCAAACACACACAGACACATACGGGATCGGTGTACATGCATCATAACCGGGTGTGGAAACGTGCGGCTGGTGGAATCTATAATTTTCATTTCACATAATTCATAAACCGGGGAGAACATCTTCTGAGCCATGTCCGGAGTTGCGGGTGGTTTGCTGGCACTGCTATGCTGTCTCTCCGAGGGTGTGCTATGCCTGGTTCTTGTCTAGCTAGGCTGCGGTTGCGATTCAGTTCTGTGGGGCGGTGGAGTGATGAGCTAAATTTGCAATCCCTGGTAGCGGTGAGTAGATTTGGAACATTTAATGGATAATTGATGACCAGTTTCAAACATTCCGATCCGAACATAGTGTTCCTTTGTCTCAGAACGAGAATTTTCAAACCTGCCAAAATTAATTTCTCCGAATGGGGAAAAAAAATCCCCATTGTCACATCACCGCTTTCTAACAAGCCCATATTGTGCAGCTGGGTTACGTTTAGCCTGGCATGATGAATGTGGTACACCACAACGAGCATTGTGTGCAGCTCAGCCCTGCTCTTGTTGTCGATGCTACTCTCCTAGGTTTCCCTGCACTACTGGCACGTGCAGGCATTCACCATCACACGGTGGAAATTCCTACCTTGCCACCTACCGCGTGTCGTATCTGCCTCGAAGGTTTATGAAGCTGAGCTGAGAGTTTCGGCAGCCCCCCCAGTAGAGCTTGATCCGCTTTTTGCCAGAAAACTTCATTCCCGGCAACTCGAAGCAATGACGACTACGACGACACAGAGGACAATCCTCCGTACAAAGGACGACCACCAGTAGTGGAAAGAAGTGGCAGCACAAACTAGAGCGTATCATAATTTATATTCATTAGCATGAATTATTGAATTATTGTGAAATTAAACGTTACCACGCTGGATGAGGGATGGTTCGCTCGCAAGAAGAACGACATGCACTCTACAGATTCATATGAGTGTGTGTGTGAGTGTATTCGAGGCAGGTCGTTCACATGTGAGGACGACGTTGTCCTTCATTTTTATTTCTGTTCGAGAATTTCGTTTTGGATAGTAGAAATGAATCAACTCAGAGTTCGAGATGGGAATTAGATTTTTTTTTTTCGTTTTATCAAATCAATTTCCATCGAAAATTGAGAGACAGCGCGATTCAAACGGATCACAATAACAAAAACTGTATGACATTTAACAGCAGCATCAGTGAAGCATTCTGCAGAGCAAATCAACTTGAACGGATGAAACGCTATAAGTCGCTTGTGTATGTATGTATACGGTCGAATGTTGAACGGAGCTTGCGAGATGAAATCGAGCCAATGTTAATGACGTTAGTCACAAGATCGTCACAATCGAAATTGGTCGGAAAGAGTAAGAAGATGGCTTTCAATATTGATGATTGAATATGTCAATCGAAAGTAATAAAATATAAGAAGCTGCTGATTGCGTGGGGAATTGTCTGAGCTTTCGAAATCCAATGGGTGCACAGCGCATAGCAGCTCGTTTTATGGATACATTTCTTGTCAGTAGAGATGAAAAAAAAAACAATGGTTACACTTACAGGTCCATTTGTTTAAAAAAAAAAACATTTTTCTGACATAAAAACAAAGCGATTTTTTAATACCTGTGGTATTAACCATAGGAACATGTCAAAGCCACACAATTAATAATGAAAAGTACGACCTGCAAACAAAAACAAACCATGTTCTGACTTCCATTTTTCTACGGAACACTTTTAAAATAACACTTTTACGAGTGTATAAGTAACGATTGAAATTGAATAACATAGTTTAGATTAATTCGAAACCTTCAGCTCCCAAGTAACATTGCTAAAACCATCCTGCTTTATTAAGTTTTATTAAGGTTTTACTAGAGCCACTAGAAATCAATTTGGTTTTATTATGACACCAAGAAGTGCCAAAAGGTTTCATATTTTAGGCAGGTTTATGAGAACCTACACAGTTTGTTAACAACGATCTCAAAACCTTGTTTTTCAAATTCCTTTTACTCCTATCAAAGGTTTTATTTCGACTTTATGAACTCGTAAAATGCTGTATTGAAATGCCGTTCTAGGACTCATTGATATTATCTTATTATGGTCAGTTGAAAAAGCATTTCAAAACCATTTTGCCTCCAGTAAATGCATTAAACGGAAAATTGGCATTGTAGGAAGTTGCCATAGACCAAATAGTTTTATAATAGTCATTGGAAAGAAAAATTGGCTTTATGGCAAAACTGTGATTTAATTACAATCGCCATATTGAAACATAAGAAATAATTGAAATGTGGAAAAATTAATGCTTCAAATTTTCAATGGTTTCCAAATAAACTGTAGATCAGAGACTAACTTCGGCATTCTTTTCATCATCTCATCCAATTCCAAGCAGTTTTCAGGAAATTCATGATTTATTTATCGAATATATTTGTTTCAATTTGATTTATGTTGTTGTAAATCCGCACAATTTCCGAGGCGCATTAATTGTCAGCTCTAATGGTGCCAATATTCACCATAAAGTTCAATGCGCATATAATTTGGATCATAATACGCTCTAGAAAACAAAATTTGTTTTGGATATTTCCCTAACAAACAAAATTTCCCGCAAAACTAGACCTTTTTGTTAATGCTAAATGTATCAGAAGAGCAAAGAATGGAACAAAGCATAACAACAAAAAACAACCTCGATTTCACAGTGAAGTTTGACAGCTGTCAAAATGCCGTCCAAGCAAGAAGAGCAGCGTATCAAAATTTTGCTCGCGCATCGCGAAAATCCGAGCTACTCGCACGCAAAGTTGGCAAAATCGCTAAAAGTTGCCAAATCAACCGTTACAAATGTAATTAAAGTGTTTGGGGAACGTTTGTCGACAGCCAGGAAGTCTGGTTGCCGGTAGTTTCAAGCGAAACCCTAACCTATCTCTCCGAGATGCCGCAAATAAGCTGGGTGTATCGTCTACAACCGTGTATCGAGCCAAAAACGAGCCGGACTATCGACTTACACGAAGGTAGTGACTCCAAATCGCGATGATAAACAAAATACGACGGCCAAAGCGCGATCCCGGAGGCTGTACACGACGATGCTGACGAAGTTTGACTGCGTGGTAATGGACGACGAAACCTACGTCAAAGCCGACTACAAGCAGCTTCCGGGACAGGAGTTTTATACGGCAAAAGGAAGGGGAAAGGTAGCAGATATTTTCAAGCACACGAAACTGTCAAAGTTCGCAAAGAAATATCTGGTTTGGCAAGCCATCTGTACCTGTGGCTTGAAAAGCAGCATTTTCATAGCTTCCGGGACTGTCAACCAAGAAATTTACGTGAAAGAGTGTTTGAATAAACGTCTGCTGCCTTTCCTGAAGAAACACGGTTGTTCCGTACTGGTTTGGCCGGATTTGGCATCTTGCCATTACGGTAAAAAGGCCATGGAGTGGTACGCCGCCAACAACGTGCAGGTGGTTCCCAAGGACAAGAACCCTCCCAACACGCCAGAGCTCCACCCAATTGAGAAATACTGGGCTATTGTCAAGCGGAACCTAAAGAAGACCAAAAAAACTGCTAAGGACCAGCAGCAGTTCAAGGCAAACTGGCTTTCTGCGGTGAAGAAGGTGGACAAGGTGGCTGTACAAAATCTGATGGCAGGGGTCAAGCGTAAGGCCCGGCAATTCGGATTTGGAAAAGCGGAAGCCTAACTGAATATTTTTCCTGAATTTTATACTAATTGAACTTGAAAAAGAAATTTAATTTGATTTTTTAAATAAACGATTTCACCGATTTACACGCGTTTTCCCTTGACCAAATTTTGACCGTATCACCCTTAATAAGCAGTAGCATTACATATCAAAGACTGGACTCGGAAAAAATGAGAAACATAAAAATGATCACCAAAAATTCATTTTAAATTAGATACTTCTCAGATTTTCAGGGATTAAATAACTATACATTAGCTATGTTTTGGAATAATTTATTCATTGAATTTTCTCCCCCAAGCTGAATGCTCGTACATTTCTCTTAACACTGCTCATGAGATCTTGAGCGAGGCTTTGTCCATCTTCCTTTTACAACTTATCCCAGTTTTCTTCAAAGCTTCATCGGTTTTGAATGTGTTTCCGCTTTTCTTCAACTTCTTCTTCATTATCGCCCAAAACTTGCTGTACCGTCCGCAATCGCAGATCACCTGCCACAACAGGTACTTCTTCGCGAATTTGTCCATCTTTCTCTTCCGGAACTTTTCCGGAACCTCCATGCGGGACGTATTGACAAAAAACTCGAGGCCGGAGATTTGTTTGGTGTCCGCCTTGATATATGTCTCGTCGGCCATGACGAGACAGCCTGGCTTGACCAGCCACTCACAGTAAAGCTTCCACGCACGCAATTTGGCCACCGTGTTTTGCTTGTCAGTCTTTTTCCACCCCCCTCAAAAATAAATTCCAAAACAACCCTCCAATTCCAAATTCTATTTTTCCCCCAAAAATCCCCAAAAAACTTTTTTCCTCTTTATTTTCATGATGTGATGTGATAGGAGAGTACCACCAATGCAGGACTTGCCATGGCGTACAGTTCCTCTTAATGGCAAGATCAAACGGTAGATTCCTGTAATCCTCACTATTCCGTTGCATGAAGGCCCAAAAACGGGGGTGTGGACCCGTAAGCAGAAGCACTTACACGAAACCCACGGAATGGATAGAGAATCTCCTTCCAACGCAACGCTCCTATTACAGGAAATGAACAGTAAGCAATACACATTAGGATTTCCGTCTGGTGGTCTGTAAAAAATCGGGTTAGCAAACTTACTGTAGACTGTTGGAAGATAAGTAGACCTTCGCTGATCTCGATCTAACGATTTCCATCAAGGAAGGCATAATTGACATCCATGACTTGGACCAGATAACGACGAATCCCTCATCCAGCCTACACTTCATATGGCACCCTGTATTCCCCCCTTACTCTTTGTTAATGATTGTATGTATGTAATGAGAGCAATACAATAGAAATATTATTGACAAAATAAACTCCCCCCCCTTTTCTAAACATAAAAATTGAATATGTATTAATAAGGGTGTTTCGATCAAAATTTGGTCGACTTAAACATGACGCATTTCCTTTCATCGTGCATTGAAAAGTTTAGCACACCCCTCATGTTGAAGATGTGTGCGTGTAGCATCATGCCTCTATTTTGATTTCGAGATTAGCACTTCAGTTATCAAAATGTCGTCGAAGGAAAAGAAGCAACGCATCAAAATTTTGCACGTGCATGGCGAAAATCCAAACAACTCTCATGCCAAGTTGGCGAAATTGTTGAATGTGGCTAAATCAACTGTTACCAACGTATTAAAAGTGTTTGGTGAACGTTTCTCGACAGCCAGGAAAGCCGGATCGGGGGGAAATCGAAAGCCAGAGGCCACAGCGACGACAAAAAGAGTTGTCCGCTGTTTCAAGCGAAACCCCAACCTCTCCGTCCGAGATGTCGCAAAGAAGCTGGGAGTGGCGCCTTCAACCGTCGATAGAGCTAAAAAACGAGCTGGACTGTTGACTTACAAGAAAGTGGTGACTCCAAATCGCGGCTATAAACAAAACACGTCGGCCAAAGCACGATCCCGAAAGTTGGACGATGAAACTTACATCAAGGCAGACTTTAAACAGCTTTTTGGACATACCATATGGCAACCAGACGAGGAAAGGTGGCAGATATTTTCAAGCACATTAAACTGTCAAAGTTCGCGAAGAAATATCAAGTGTGGCAGGCCATCTGTACCTGTGGCTTGAAGAGCAACGTTTACATTGCGACTGGAACCGTCAACCAGGAAATTTATCTGAGCGAGTGCCTACAAAAACATCTAACAACAACATTCAAGTGATGCCCAAGGACAAGAACCCTCCCAACACGCCAGAGCTCCGCTCAATCGAACAATATTGGGCCATCGTCAAGCGGAACCTTAAAAAGACTCAAAAAGCTGTTGTCTGCGCGAAACAGTTCAAGGCAAACTGGCGTTCTGTGAAGAACAAAGTGGACAAGAAGACTGTACAAAATCTTATGGCAGGTGTTAAGCGAAAGACCCGGCAATTCGCATTCGGTAAAAAGGAAGCTTAGCTGGAAATTTCTACTGTATTCTGTTTTAACTGAACTTGAAAAAGAAAAAGAATTTGACTTATTAATAAACACTTTTATCGATTCATACAGATTACTGTTTGACCAAATTTTGATCGGAACACCCTTTAATACATGTATTTACAAAACATAACTGGCAGGATTGTTACTACAAAATAAAAGTTGTATATTTATCAATATCTTGATAGTCCTGGAAAAGCTGTAAAGCAGAGTAGATCAGTCCTTTCAACCAAGGTAAAATTTGAATGAAAAGATATTTGATTTGTTTTATTCTTTTGAGAATCAACAGACTGTTCTATAGGTTGAAGAAATCAGTTTTAGTGATCGAAGAGCCTGGTTTGATGATTTCTGAAATCAATGGAATATCTTGTCATAATGATGCTGATGGGTTTGATGATTACGTAATACTACCATCTATTGTAGCAAGGTAACTTTGCATAGCAGTGGAATAATCTGAAAAGCGATTTGATCAGATTCTATTATTGTTTGTGTTCATCAAGCTCCTGTATGAAGGGCCAAAAACGTGGAATAGCTTGTCGTAATACCACTTAACACATATATTTAAATACAATCCTATACTGCTTATAACCACATGCCAGTCTTCTATGGAATAGTAGTTGAAGTTCAGAAATAGTTTTAATCAAAATGTTATGCAGAAATTCTGATAAAAATTGAGCATTACAAGCATTGAATTATCATGCTGCTCCATACTCTGAAATGCAAAAATAATTTGAAATGCAAAGATGTTCCAAGGAAGTCCCAATTAAATGAGAATGGGAAATATACCCTGCTTGAACACGATCTTCAATCGCAACCACGCACTTCCCTAATGCCAAGTTGACATCATTGCCTAGGCTACGCCAACCAGCTTCTCCATGCTGAAATGCTAAAAAAATGTGAAGATAACTACAGTAGAAAATTTAATTAATGTGATATGACCACTATGGAATTGACTCTTAGCTTCGGGTCTTGACAGAGAATCCCTACGCGTTCATCGCAAGGGTGTATTTATTTGTGACAAATGCAGATAATCAGATTTTCCAAAAGGGTACGGAATGGAATATTGGATGTAACCAAATTGGTTCGCAATAAAATAGTAATTTATGCTGATATTTGTATATCCAGACATTGAACATCCACCCATTGGCGTTGTTGTTTCATTGGCTCTACCCGTGAGATTTGAGCAATCACATGTCAATCCGCGGCATTATTTCCGACGAGTCGATTATAATATTTGAATGAAGCAGTCTCTGTGATTGATTGGCAATTTTTGGATGGCGCTCGAAATATAGATGAAATCGTTGAGTCTTTCAACTCTGAGATACGTCGTGTTATAGATGCGCATGTGCCACTTCAACGTCCTGCATTGAAACCTCCATGGACAAACAACCATCTTCGCAGATTAAAACGATGTCGCCGTGCAGCTCTTCGGAAATATAAGAGTAATCGTTCACTTCACTTGAACCATCGCTTCGTTCTGGCTAGTAATAACTAGTAGTACACAGACAAATTCACGTTTGCAACAAAGCGTTTTTGGTCATTTGTTCGGTCGAAATGCAAAAATAATGGATTACCTTCGACTATGTATCTCGATTATCGTTCTTCTAGAACCAATGCCATTTAGTGCAAGTTATTTGCTGGTCATTTTAAGAGTGCTTTCTCGAACATGCCGATTTCTTTCTCGAATCTATATGTAGCTCTCCGACTGGTTTTTAATTTGGAATATTTGAAATCAATGAGGAGCACGTTAAATGCGATAACAAATGATATTTCCAACCGCGCGGAAGACTTCGGACACAAAAAAGGTAACAATTGTAACATTGCTAATTACCGTGGAGTGGAGTGCTTGCTCAAAACTCTTTGAAATCACTGCCAATCGAGCACTTTTTGTTGCTTCCAAGAACTGTATATCTACTGCCCACCATGGATTCTACCCGAAGAGATCCGTTACGACAAGTCTCTTGTAATTCACCTCTTTGTGCATTCGACCGATGGACGCTGGCATGCAAGTAGATGCTATGTACACTAATTTCAAAGCGTCATTCGAGTGAACCACGATCTTCTGATTCGAAAAATCGAAAAACTCATCGCCTTCAGCTGTATTTACTATATCATCTAATGTTCCACAAGAGAGTAAGCTGACCCCCCCCCCCCCCCCCCCTGGTTTTCGCTGTTTAATAATGCTGCGGCATTCATTTTACCATCTGGAACTCGACTTTTCTAGGCCGATGATTTGAAGATCTTCATGGTGATCACGTGTATCGAGGACTGTGCCTACCTGCAGAAACTGTTGGATTTATTTGCAGATTGGAGTCAACGGAACCTCTTAGAACTGTGTGTAACGAAGTACAACACTATTTTGTTTGCTAGAAAACTTCAACCGATCAGTTTTCGTTACCGTCTTATATATTTATTTATTTACATGGCATATCGTCACAATACTATAACATAGCCTGATACACAATATCCCTCCATAATGCCCGATGCGTGGCTGCTCCTCTAAAATTCCTTGGGCACCTTGTACTCCCTAGGTCTTGCTCCACCTGGTCTGATCATCTTGCTCGTTGCGCTTCACGTCGTCTTGTACCAACCGGATTCCCGTCGCAAACCATTTTTGCAGGATAGTTGCCCGGCATTCTCGAAACATGTCCTGCCAGTTTTTGCCACCTTATGAATACTGGGTTCACCAGCAAGTTGCGCGAGCTCATGGTTCATCCTTCGCCTCCAAAGTCCGTCATCCTGTACTCCACCAAAGATGGTTCTGAACACCCGTCGCTCAAAAACTTCGAGTGCTCGCAGGTCCTCTCAAGCATTGTCCACGTCTCATGCCCGTAGAGAACAACCGGTCTTATTAGCGTTTTGTACGGGAGCTAAGTCTGTTTGACCGTAGTTGCTTGTGGAGCCCATAGTAGGCACGACTTCCACTGAAAATCCGCCTCCGGATCTCACGGCTGTTATCGTTGTCCGCAGTAACCAGTGAGCCGAGATAGACAAATTAATCGACTACCTCGAACTCATCTCCGTCGATCGTTACACTGCTGCCCAGTCGGGTCCTGTCGTGCTCGGTTCCGCCTGCCAGCATGTACTTCGTTTTGAACCCAATCTTCTCTGCTTCGCACTTTAGTCTGGTGTACTGCTCTGCGTCATCCACGTCATCGCCAAAGCAGATAAATTGACCGGATCTGTTGAAAATCGTGCCTCGAATGTCAAACGCCGCTCGTCGCATAACACCTTCAAGAGCAATGTTGCACAGAAGGCAAGAGTGACCATCACCTTGACGAAGCCCCCTGCGGGATTCGAATGAACCCGATAATCCACCCGATATCCTCACGCAGCACTCCATCCATCCATCGTAGCCTTGATAAGTCGGGTCAGCTTCCCCGGAAAGCTGTTCTCGTCCATGATCTTCCATAGCTCATATCGGTTAATTGTATCATATGCGGCTTTTAAATCGATGAATAGATGATGCGTTGGGACTCTATATTCACGGCTCTTTTGGAGGATCTGCCGCAAAGTGAAGATTTGGTCCGTTGTAGACCGTCCTTCGATGAAGCCGGCCTGATAACTTCCCACAAATCTATTTGCTAGTGGCATTATTTTAGATCATCCCTCCCTCACACACACACACACACACACACACACACACACACACACACACACACACACACACACACACACACACACACACACACACACACACACACACACACACACACACACACACACACATTTTGTAGATTTTGATCGGAGTCTTATGGGTCAAGCATGCGTTTTTATAGAACGCTTTTAAATTTTTCATGGATTATTTCTTCAGTTTTAAAGGTGCATACTTAGGGCTGCCGTAGTTCTTTAGATGCACGAGTGCTCTTTACCAAATTTATTGGGAAACATGTGTCGGAGTTGCGGTCGTAATAGAACGTGGGAGCGCAAAAGTAAGTCAGTTTTCTGAAAATTGTAAATCTTCTCCATAGTGATCACTTTTTTACAGCAATATTTAAGCCGCATAGCTAAAGGAACGGGCATGAAAATAAATCTGAGTAGTGCCGCAGTCAAGGATCGATTTCCTTGTAGTTAAAATTTTAAAAAATTTAAGCCCAAAATTGAAATAATTCCGGCATAATTTATGGATTATACATATTATTTTATGCGCACAAAATTGATTTGCTATGGACCATATTTAGAAGTTCATGGTTCATTTTTCAAACCTATTATGGATCATTGGCGATTTATTAATGGAATATTTTCAATAATTTATTGATCATGTGCATATATTTTAGTTCGCAAACGTTACATTCTAAGGATCAATTTTACAAGTTTGAGGAATGATATTATCCTTATACGGAACATTTGCAATATTTTTATGGGTAATACGTACACTTTTATTGATCATCCCCTAGATATATAACGGTACATTTTTGACATTTTATTGCTAAAATTTATGTAAAGTATGGATCACATTGCTGTATTTTATGGATCATTTTAATTTTTTTATGGATTTACATCAGAGCCTTTTGGGTCATAAATACGTTTTTGTATGGAACGAATTTCAATTGTTAAAGAATCATTTCTCCAATTTTAAGGTGCAAACTTAGGGCTGCCATAATTTTTATGTTAAAGATATTTATAACTGCTTGGAAAATAGATGCACGCTAAGACAACTTGCAGACGATGCTGTGATCTCCTTCAGAGGTCCATGTGCGGAAATCTTGCAAACACCATTGCAAAATTCCCTAGATAATCTGTCCATCTGGGCCAGAAATTTAGGGATCGAGTTTTCACCGCATAAAACCGAATTGGTAGTGTTTACTACAAAGCGGTTCCCTCCCTACTGCGTCTCAAGCTGTTAGGAAGAGACATTACCCAATCTTTAACCTTCAAATACCTTGAAGTCATGTTTGATTCGAAATGCACTTGCAGTACTCACATTGCGTATTTGAAACAGAAATGTCAACAAAGGATCAATTTATAAGATCAATTTCCGGGACATGGTGGGGTGCTCACGCGGAAGACCTCATTAAACTCTATAAAGCAACTTTTCTTTCAGTTCTCGAATCGCCCACCCCGGCCCGCAAAAGACCAAACAACCCCGCCACTCCCCTAACCCCCCAATCCCCGGCGCTCACTCCCACCCCACTTTATTTCCCCATAAACGGCTATTCCGGGTTTCCACTTCCCTTTTTTTTTTCCCCCTTTTTTTTGACCACATGTCTTTCCAATTGAAGAACTTTCACTGATGGGTCGTGCATTGATGGATTCACTGGATTCGGTGTCTACTATGAATACTCATCTGCCTTCCGGAAACTTCAGAAACCTTGTTCAGTATATGTTGTTGAGCTGGCAGCAATCAATTTTGCATTGGGGATAATTTTCGACATGCCCATAGACCATTATTTCATCTTTTCTGATAGTCTCAGTTCTATTGAGGCCCTCCGGTCGTTGAAAACAGTGAGGCACTCATCTTACTTTCTTTCAAAAATAAGGGAGCAGATGTGTGCGTTGGTCGAAAGATCATTTAGGATTACCTTTGCATGGGTCCCCTCACATTGCTCAATTCCAGGCAATGAGAAGGTGGACTCTCTAGCAAAGGTGGGCGCAAAAGAAGGCGAGATTTTTGAAAGAAGAATTTCACATGATGAATTTTTCCCATTAGTACGTCAGAGTTCTCTTCAAAGTTGGCAAAACGATTGGACAAGTAATTCTCTTGGGCGGTGGTTACATTCCGTTATTCCAAATGTTTCGTCGAGATCGTGGTTTAAAGGTCTGGATGTAAGTCGCGGTTTCATTCGTGTGATGTTAAGACTTATGTCCAACCACTACTCGCTAGACGCACATCTCTACAGAATTCACTTCGTCGATAGCAACATATGTAGGTGCGGAACCGGTTATGATGACATCGATCACGCAGTTTGGCATTGCCCGGATAATGATGCCTCCAGAGCACGACTATTGAATACCCTAGTGGCCCGAGGTAGACAACCCTTCCGCGAGGTAAGAGATGTTTTGGGAATGCGTGATCTCCCTACATGCAAGCGATTTACGAATTCCTTTGTTTGTCTGATCTAAGAGTGTAATGTCATCACCCCCTCCCCTCCAGTCTAGTGTGTCCCAGTTATACTATCCTTTTGTTTCCGTGTTACTTGTACCTGCCCAGCAAGCAGTGGTCACCCATCTGCGGCTTAGTCCCTGAAACGGACTACAGGGACCGAGGATTTGGTAGATGTCACACCCATGAGCAGCAATTATTAACTTAAATAAGTAACCTGCTTAGTCCCTTCCGAGCGATAATGTGACCCATTAACCTCGAGCCAGCCACGAGTAATTGGTGCCCCACTTACTAACACCATAAAGCAAATCATTGTAAATATCAAAATTGAATATCGGCTCCGCAAAGTGTCACACACGTCTGAGCCTTACAAATAAACGAACTAAGTAAAAAAAAAAAAAAATTGATCTGCGATCCAGAGTTCAGCAACGCTCGAGCTTGGTGGATGTGGCTGCTTTTGGAGCAAATGTTGACTATCGCTATCATAAGGAACACTTGCTTGCTTGGTGGACGAAACATGCTGGAGCAGGATGTATTCACAGATCCACTTCGGTTGGCTTAGGCGGCTTAGCCGTTCTTTCCTTGGGTTTCACGCGCTGATCGAAATGAACTAGCGTGTGGTGCTTTTTGGCACACTTTCCACAGGACTTATCACTAGGATACGTTACCCAGCGATGACCTTTTCTGAACTCATCCTTCCTTACCCCCCGTGGTGCCGACTGGGGTATAAGTAATCATAGGAAAGATCGGGTAACCAACCCCGTTGGGACCTTGGTCATATGCTGACAGGGAAGGGAAGGGGTGCAGTCTATCTGAGCGTCTGTTCTCCATGTTAAGAGCGGCTGATCTACGTTTTCGTGCCAGCTTGGGACTCTATCAGTGCTGTGCACGATGGTCCTCCGGCAAGACAGTATCCCAGACCTTAACGCTGTCATAGCGACGGAAGGGTGGACGGCTCAGCCGAACACCCGTGACCACGTGGGCACTGACAACGGCACGACGGGGATCGGCGACGAGGCGACGGTGACGAATGATGAACTCATTGCGATAGCAAAGTCGCTAAAGGTGAACAAAGCGCCGGGACCGGATGGTATTCCGAACCTGGCCATCAAGACGGCTATCTTGCTGGATCCCGAAATGTTCAGGGTGGTGATGCAAAAGTGTCTGGACGAGGGCGTCTTCCCGGACGCCTGGAAAATCCAGACCCTTGTGTTGCTACCAAAGACAGGGAAGCCACCAGGAGATCCATCGGCATATAGACCAATATGTCTGTTGGATACAGCGGGTAAGGTGCTCGAGAGGGTAATCTTCAACAGACTGACAACATACACGGAGGGTATACGCGGTCTGTCAAGTAATCAGTTTGGCTTCCGTAAAGGAAAGTCGACGGTGGATGCCATCCTGTCCGTCACGAAGACGGCCGAGGTGGCAATCCAGCGCAAGAGGCGAGGAGTACGATACTGTGCGGTGGTCACCCTTGACGTGAGGAATGCGTTCAATAGCGCCAGTTGGGCGGCTATCGCCGACTCGCTCCAACGCCTTCAGGTTCTTGGGTACTTGTACAAGATTCTCGGAAGCTACTTCCAGAATCGCGTACTGGTATATAATACAGAGGCAGGCCAGAAACGTGTACAGATCACCGCAGGCGTCCCGCAAGGTTCGATCCTGAGTCCGGTGTTATGGAACACGATGTACGACGAGGTACTGCGGCTTGAGTTCCCGAGCGGGGTAAAGATAGTCGGGTTCGCAGACGACATCACCCTGGAGATATGTGGTGAATCCATCGAGGAGGTCAAGTTAACGGCCTCACACTCCATTGGCATTATGGAGAGATGGATGAGCTCCAGGCAATTGGAGCTAGCCCACCATAAGACCGAGGTCGCGGTGGTGAATAATCGGAAATCGGAGCAACTTGCGACGATTAGTGCAGGTAACTGCACAATAGAATCGAAGAGGTTCTTGAGGTATTTTGTGGTTATGATCGACGACAAGCTGTCCTTTGTCAGTCACGTCGATTACGCTTGCAAGAAAGCCTCTATTGCTATATCGGCATTATCCCGCATGATGTCGAATAGCTCGGTGGTGCAAGGGAGTAAGCGTAAACTCCTGGCCAGCGTCGTCTTGTCCATACTTAGGTACGGCGGGCTGGCATGGATCACCGCCTTGAGTATCAAGAGCTACGCAAATAAGCTAGAGAGTACACACAGGCTTATGTTAAAGGGAGTGTCCACCGAATGGTAAGAGGAGACCCGGCGCTGTGACCCAGCGGGGTCGACGTCAAAAGGGGAATGATACAAAAGAGGATGGGCGTGAGAGGGAACAAAGAGGGCCACGAGGAACCTAGTGCACACGAGAGCCGCAACCCCGCTAAAGCCGCAACGGGAATGGAATAACACCAAACAACGAAGCGGGAGTAGACACACCGACGGATCCAAAATTAGCCGGGGGGGTCGTTAGACATTAGTTAGAATACCTACGCGCATATAGGCGACCACAGGCCGCACGCAGAGCGAGTGCGCGAGGAGACGAAAAAGCTGCCCAAGAGGTGTTCGTAGGATCTCGTCGCGTCGACGGGACAATAGCCAGGATGGTCGCAAGAGGCGGTACCACCCCACTGGATAACTTGGTCCAGAGAATTTGTCAAGACCGAGACGTCTGGGACGCGGTATGCGTAGCAGCCTCCCAGATCGTCCTCGATCTCCAACAAAAATGTCGGCGAAACGACCAAAGCGCAGGTCGCAGGGACCACCTAACCACCGTTTAAAGCCCTAAGTAGTTAGACATAGTGGGTGCTTAACAAGCACAATAGCCCCTCCCTGAGCAGGCTTCTCAATAGTACAGCCTTCTTGCTACAGCCAGTTTAAACTGCATCGACTGTTTTTTATGACCCGAACTATCGCTTGCTACCGTTCGTTCGGTACTCAACCAGAAAAGAAATGGCAACAGGGCACGCATGCATGAAAAAATGCTGTATTGGAACAGTCGATGCTGCACCGGCTTTCCTGAAACCATCACGCTTTAAACGCAGTAAGCCGAATGGGATGTTAATTTTTCATGTTGTCATGTCTACTGTTTCGTAAATTCTTTCACTAGGACAGCCTTCCTAAAGCGACGACATTTTTCGGCTTACCGAATCGGCTGTCACGAGAAGGATGTCGTGAGGATGTCGGTTTCTCCCATTCTTTTGCTCATTTTCCATAACAGAGAGGTACCGTTGTTTGCGGTTAGAAATTCGGCCAGTATTTCCTTATCCTTGTTTCTATATGATTGATTTTTAGTAGGTAGATGGCATATATGGTCACCATTCTTTCTGCGCAAAATGAGCTACACAGATAGGAATTAGGGAGAAAAGATACCGGTCAAGTTTTCACCCGCAAACAACGGTACCTCTCTGTATCTCCTTTACTCCAATAGGAATATAGATTGTAACACGCGTATTGTCACTTTTTTGCTGCGCAAAAATTTCTCGCACCTGTTTTGCGAAAACGCTTAGGGGCTATTCATAAACCACGTAGACTTTTTTGGGAGGAGGGGGTGGGTTTTAACCAAAATCTACGCTCCATACAAAATTTCAAAAAATTGTATGGAGAAAAGTCTACGAGGGGGGAGGGGGGTTCTGAGATTTTCAAAAATGAGTCTACGTGGTTTATGAATCGGCCCTTATAGAAGTTGTTGCACACTCTGTTGGAAAACTATATGACCCACTGGCCGTGGTAGATGGAGTTGGCGTTAATCAGGTTTATTTTGTTTTGTTCTTTAAGCATATTGTGTTATACAGTGGGGGAAAATATACTTAGGAATCTCATAATCTAGTACTCAATTTTGCCGATTTAAACAATTGCTCACTATTACCATGTCCTACGCAATGATTTTCACAGGATCAAATCATTGTTTGGCAAAAGCGACATAAATGTGAAAAACATAAATTGTTGAAACATGTGATAACAGTTTATGAAGACATCGTAATCAGTACACACAGTTTTGGGCAAGCAAGAATTACTTCCTTATTTATTTGATGAAACCCCACTTGAGTGTTTAGAATTCTTCCACTATGCTATATTGGGAATAGTTGAATAATTATGAACGAATGAAGTTGATTTTATTCGAGATTTTATTTTGGTATTATTTGCGACATATCGGTATTTCGTTTGTTCGCTTTGATATAAAGTTGTTGAAATCTGGATTGCTAGTTTTTTTTTTTTTTTTTTTTTTCCCCCCCCCCCCCCCCCCCCCCCCCCCCCCCCCCCCCCCCCCCCCCCCCCCCCCCCCCCCCCCAACCCCCCCCCGCCCCCCCCCCCCCCCCTCCCACCGCGCCGGCGGATTGCTAGTTGACGAAACAAAAATGAAAGTTATTACTACTCACAATACCTACATTTATTGGCAGTCCTAAGTTTGCACCTTCAAAACTGAAGAAATGATCCATAAAAAATTGAAAGTCGTTCCATAAAAAACGTATTTACGATCCATAAGATTCTGATAAAACCCCATAAAAAAAAGAAAATGATCCTTAACATATATCAATGTGATTCATAATGTATATACAATTGAGCAATAAAATATCAAAAATATACCGTTAATAATTTAGGAAGTGATTGATAAAATTGTACTATACGTTACAAATTACGTTACGTAAAATTAAGTTTAAAGCTGACTGTGTACGATCAGCTTGAAATTTAATTAGGGGATTAGTATCGTAAACATCATATTTGTGTATGCATCGCTGTAGAAAATTGTTTAATCAATCTACGTTTAAAGCATTCAGCTTTACAAATAGATCATTTCTTAGCAAAATCTTTGCAAAACATCACTATTCCAATAAATTTAAGACATAAAAGTTGTTAGTCATTGAAGTCGCTAGTGTTTCATACCTAAGCTCAATCAACTGGTCAGCAGGTAAAATTGGTATTTCTAGCACTCGAAGTAGAGCACAAAAAATCGTGGCTACTATATCCCGTTGCATAATACAGTGTTTCTGACTGAGCAGCTGTTTGACCATGTCAAAAGATTATCAATCTCATATGAATTAAGAACATTCTTACTGGACGTTTGTCTAAAAAAAAACTTGTCTTGTCTGTTTTTCGGCAAAATTGTAGCTGAGAAAATTTTCTATAAGAATAATTGAAATTTTTCTCAAAGGGATTGAGGAAAAAGGCTTTTAGACAGTGAGTACTCGTAATTTCGTTAAAATAATTTCTAATATCGGATATCTAATAAAATGTGCTCAAATTTCAAGAAGTTGTTCAGGACATTATTTAAAATCGTTTTAGCATAGGAGAGCGTACATTTAAAAATTTGCATCAGTATCACAGGCATGTTACTGAATCTGAATAGTAACGCAGCTAGGGTTCAATTTCCCAATCTTTATGGACTAAAAATTAAAAAAACAGTGCTCAAAACTCAAAAATGCAGGCTATAAATCATACCTATATGTTTAAGTTCACAAAGTTGATTCGTTAAGGATCTATTTTAAAAGACCAAAGCTCATTATTCATCGTTTTATGGATCATTCACAATTTACTTATGCAACATTTTCAAAAATTGAAGGATCATGTGCAGATATTTCATTGCCCAAAGGATACATTATATAATCGCGATACGGTACATTTTTTACATTTTTTTTTCTAAATTTTACATACATTATGGAATACATTGATAAATTTTATGCATCATATTGATTTTTTACAGTTATTTACCAGAGTTTCATTGGTCATAACTGCTTTTTTGTAGAACGATTTTCATTGTTTATGGATCGTTTATTAATTTTTATATGCTAGAGTATGTTTGCCGAATTTATTCATGCATTTTCTGCTCCACTTTTACCAGAATTGTACTCTAAAGATGCCGCGAGTCATACACTTCCGTTCAACGGATCGCATAAAAAACTGGGTCAGTTTTCAACAGTATCTGAGCACACATTTATTGAAGTTCTAGAAATTAAAGGATTTTTAAAGCATAAATACAAATATGCACTTAATATAACAAGCAGAAGTGGTGGAACAATAAGCATCGCTAATATGAACATTGTGGAAAGTTTGGTCTCAATCCAAATAAGAACTAGACGTGTTTTGCTCAGTAGTCTGGCTTGACTGCGGTTATTCTGTAGGTTTCAATGACTTCATCCTGTAGAATGTGGCTTCCAAAAAACTTTCAGCCCCAATACGCTCATCCACTACCACTACACTTCCACCTGTGCCATTTTCATCCGCACGAACTGCATCCGCGCGATTCTCACCCGCACGACTTCCACTTGCTCAATTACCATCCGGGCCGTGAATTCTGCCCGTGCCATGACACAAATTTCACTCGACCCACTTCCATAAGCACCACTTTCAATCTTTATAACGTTACCCAGATTGGTTTCGCAGAAATTGGCCAAGTCGTCCACGTAAGGTTTTTTTCCATTTCGGAATTGTTGTAAAAATCGTCGGAAGATAACAACCGGCCGAACACAATAATGGAGCCCTAAGCATATCGCTCCAAGTTATAGTACTGGCGACAGCTATCTGGTGAGACTACAGAATCCTATTTCCATGTCCCTCTGTCCAATCCATCCCCAAAAAATTTCACCTATTTTAACCTCGGGTTAACCGCGAGTAAACAGCCCAACTCCTACTTATCCTAGTATTGAGTCATTACATTATAAAAAAAAAAACAATGAATTACCGTCTCCGTAAATCTAACGCAATTGAGCCCCCCACATAAATGAATTAGTTAAAACAAATCGTCGGAAGTTGAATAAAAACTAATTAACTCAGCAGCAATCGATTGACGGATACAGCAAGCGAATCAATGAAAAATTGGCACTAGCACAGTACTCATTAATAACCGAATCCTCTCCGGCATTGTACAGGCACTAGTAGACATAAAAAACGAAGACCAGACACGAGAAACCAGAGTTTGCGATGTCAATAATGTATTGGCAGTATGACGAAGTACATGTCGTATTTTTGCGAAGTGTAACGAATGAACAACCGAGGCTGTCTTAGACCATAAAACAAAATACATCCACACGAACACGCGTATTGTGAACAGTAAAAGACGGCAACGTTCCATGTCTCATGACTGGTTCACTGTGGGCTGTCGTGGATAGCTCAATTTTGAGGCTGTCATAGGGTTCAGAAGACGACAGTCATCGTAATACTGTCGTGAGGCGGTATATTTGGTATGCCTAAAGTTAGAAAATTTCATGTAAAATTAGGTCTTTTTAGATGCACCCAAACGAAGTGGCTAGTAAGACTTAAATTTACGTCCTCTTTCAAATTTACATTAACAAAAAATTGAACACCTAATTTTACGTGCATGACGTAAATTTTAGTCACAACACTTATTTTTATAAATTTTTAATATTTTTTAAATGAATCTAGAATTTATAAATCTGATGAGTCAATTGAAGAGAGCAACAGCTATTGTAGTGCATATTTGATTATTTGATTCAAATTTTGTGTTCAGAGCTGTAAACCAAAGAATCGTAACACTCTAGCATCCTTTCATGAAAGTTCCACCGAAGATTTCTTTTATCATCAAAATGGAGGCAGACTTAACTATACTGTATTAAAAACGATGAAACAAATGCTTTTCTGAACTATTGAATGTTTTGAAGTAATGATAAAATAATACTTCAGTCACAACTGTGTCTGAAACTATCATCGAAGGGAAAGAAGAAATATACTGCAGCAGTGTTCGTTGTCAATGCTGGCCAATGCATAACTGTTGCAAACTTCTTTACTGGCACTGGTAGAAGGCCAACAAATGAGCCGTGCAGATATCTGTCAGTTCACGGTCGTGTAATTTCAAGTGTTTGAACCCATAAAATTAAATAATTTTCATGACCTATTTCTTTTACGCTCCTGATATGATATTGCATCACAAGGTATTATTTTACATCATATTGTGTTTTCTTTTAAGTGACAACCATTATTTTTGTATTTGGATCTATTTGCTCATAAAATTCAGCCATTGATTGATTTACGTGACACGAAATTTAAATCTTATGTTAATTGAAGCTCATGTAATTTTCATTATTTTTAAGAGTGTACCGACACTACAATCGGTCAATTGGCGTGACTGGGTTCCTACAAATGTGCTAATGGCTGTTTGGCAATAACGGTGGCGTGGATGATCGCATGATTGTTATGCTTACTGTAAACTCTCGTCCTGAGCATAAATGTAGCTGCCTAGCGCATAACTATATTCTTCCATATCATTATGAGGTATTGTACAAATAAACGATTATTAAAAATTATGAGGTATTGGAAGTGGAAGTTTGATTACTAGAGAAAGTTATGAAAAGAAAGTATTGATAGTTCCGTTAGAATACGAGATCCCTCTAGCCTATCCTACATGGAGTAGCTTGGCAAAAAGTGATTTGCACTGACATTGAAATGGCCCTTTGCTCAATTAGATTGGAACAATAAATGAACCCATCACCTTCAATGTTTATTGCTATTAGCCATACCATATCCAACCTAGCTAAGCGAGGCCTCTTCGGTCTTAATAACAACTATCTTTAAAACAACTATGGATGAAACTTCCCGAACATTGCTGCCGCTTTCAGTACCGGAACGAAATCATCCATGCATACCTTCCCAGTAAAAACGAAGCATTTCAGAAACAACCAAACCAGCCATCACCGCCTTCGACGCTCTCAGCTATTGATAAGTTTCAAAACTTGACTTCCATTGCTGCCACTGCGCTACTGTTGTTGCGTACATTACTCTTAATACTTCAGCCATCGCCACACCCATCTGGCGGGTTCCAAATTCCCAGTTCAATCCTATGTGTATAGGATAAGACAAACTTTCTAAAATTTTCCTCCATACTCGCTTTTACCATTTTAAGGACTGAACCCAGCCATTGCCTCCAGCCATGATCCCAAAACTGCATACGTTCAATATTGGGTGAAAGTCCTTTTCCCAATCCGAGCGCTCCGCCTCGGATGTTCAGCTCTGTGTTTTATTCCACCTACTGCTTTCAATTCTTCCCAGCTTGGCACTCCCGTATCCTCCCACTCGAATGTAGCGGTGAGTGGTACGTATTACTTTTACGAACTACGATGCCATATCGGCGAAACCGGCGTCAGAGCTTCAAAAGTTTTCATCTCTACAAATATTATCCGGCGTCCATCCATGGCACCCATTCAAAGTGCGCTTCAACTCACAGGGAAGTGTATTGGAAAATAAGTCAAAGTTCATATTTGTACTAGCTAAAGCTGTCTCCCATAAAGCCCGCCCGAGGGGGAAAAAGGTGAACCCAAAGAAACACCTCCTTCCGCCCGTTCAGCACCGGTCCCTCCTAGATTCCATCCCTGCGAGCTGTTGGGATAAGTTTTATCGGGCCATGCTTTCAAAGTTACACAAACGCACACCTCGTCCACTCTCACACCTCGAAACTACTCAATGCCGTACATGTGTTTCGTTAGCAGCAGAAGCGGTAGCAGCTTATTTTTGGGTGATGTTGGAAAGTTGATAAATTTTATTATAACATGTTCTCGAACGAGCTAAGCAAGTTCGGCAGCATGGGAAGGAGTGCCTCCAGGCGAGGACCATAGAACCAGTTGTACCATAGTTGAGATATAGTAGCAAGGTGTCCCAGCGCGTGTTCCAAGCACCTCCCCACCGCCAGCCACTCATCATGCCTTGGGTCGGAAGAAAAAAGGGGGTCATGTTACAAATTGTGTGTGATTATGAAAAGCTTGTTCAGTTGAAAAAACTCGCTTCTCTACCGGAGGAATGCTGCACAGATGTGGGCGCTTGCATGAGTTTGTAAAAGATACACC
This sequence comes from Aedes koreicus, assembly GCA_024533555.2. Classification (NCBI taxonomy): domain Eukaryota; kingdom Metazoa; phylum Arthropoda; class Insecta; order Diptera; family Culicidae; genus Aedes; species Aedes koreicus. The sequence goes on along the minus strand of JAHHFK020005085.1, from coordinate 10,245 downwards.
GATGGGCAGTTGGTTGAGAGCTACGCCACGGCATGAATTATCTCTTTGCCAATTAATTGGGAAGTGTCAAAATTTAAAAGGAAAAGTTCCCTTATAGAATGATATGCTGCAGATAACACGGATCACTCGAAACTTCAGTGGAATGGAATCGCAATGGTAGAGAAAATGGTCTCGTACAATCGTTTCTAAACACAAGAAAAGATAAATGATAACCTGCGATCGTAGTGTGCGCAGCTTGAAAAAAGCTGCGAAAAAAGGTGCCGCCACACGGTGGCTTTTTCTAGTATATAGTGAGCTATAAGCTAGAAAACTATGTAATAGTTCATAGGAACACCTAAACTATGTAGTGATAGCTCATAGTTTCGACTTGCAAGCGATAGTTTTACGCTATGATATAGAAGCGTGTCCGTTGTCGTGTGTACACTCTAGCGATAGTTTCTATGTTATAGTAGCAGGCTATGAACTATTCCATCCGGACGGAATAGTTCATAGTTCGTTGTACGAAGTTTTTTGACAGTTCGTTTGAATTTTTTGCTAGTTTGTCTTTTCGTGGTATTTTTAAAGCAAAAATGGACCAGGAAAAGAAATTCTACTTGATTGAGCTGTGGGAGCAACATCCGGTGTTGTGGGACCCAACTAATCCCGATAACCTGTGGAAGTGTATACTTCTAAGTAAGTGTATTATTCTGCTTTGCAGTTCCTCATCTTAAGAAAGTCTAGACCAGAGGATATTGATGCCTAGTCAAGTACTAAGTATTTTCAATATGATAACGTTGAGAGGCAGATTACGATTCTACCAGTGCCGAAGTTCAACCATTGATTTTGATCCCTGACTCCAACGTACAATCACCCCTTTTTGAAACTTAAAAATCCGAGTGGATCGAAATCAAAGCCAGCAGTGCGCATTTTGAAGCGTAAAAAGTCATATGATGAGATGGCGCTGGTTGAAGATGGCCGAAATCGTGTCCAAACCCACGGAACTTAAAAAAAACAAAAAACGGGCCACTATTCTGGGTAAATCGACCAACTCAATGCTGGATACGTTTTGGGCTGAAGACTACCTTGTATAACAAATATTCGATGGCTTTAAGGAATTTGAATAACAAATTTGAGCAGTCCTATGAAGAAAAAATAATTTTCAGAATGTCTCAAGAGCTGCTGATTTTCCCGCGTCAGATGAGCCATACAACTTGCCCACCATTGGAGCCGAAACAAGCATCTCAGGAGCTAAAGATCCTGCATCAGATTCCCCAACAGCAATCGGCATCACTGATCCTTCCTTTTGCTCCTATGTTGACATACGTAAACTTGTATTCAGCATCCACCACACCCATTAGAACAATGCTGAACTGCTTCTTATAATTTAAATAATCCCTGACACTCTTTGCAGGGCCTTTTATACTAACGTGCTTTCCGTCTAACGTTTCTACACTATTGGAAAACTACCATTTTGCTTCAAAACACGTGAAATTGACAGCCATTCCTCTTGTGAATAGTATTCGTATTTTCAATAGAGCTGTCTTTTCAATTTCATTTCATTTTTGCTGCTCTAAGCATCGGTACGAATAATTTGAAACCTTTGTCTTAAGAACTTCCTTGAACTTCTCTGAAGAATTTACAAGAAGTTCTCTGATGAAAATCCCCGAAGATAACTGAAGAACTTTTCTGACGTTCTCTGAAGAACTTCCCCGAAGTTTTGTGCAAAATTCCACCAAAATTCTCTGAAGAACTTCCCCGAAATTACTTTCCTGTAATTCCCTGAATAATTTTCCCAAACTTCTCTGAAGAATTATCTGATGTTCTCTGAAGAATTTCCCTGAACTTCTCTCAAGAACTTCCGCAAAATTCTCTGCAGTACTTCACCGAAGTTTTCTGAAGAACTTCCCCGAAGTTCTCTGAAAAACATCCCCGAAATTCTCTGAAAAACTTTCCTGAACTTATGTAAGGAACTACCCTGAATTTCTATGAAGAACTTCTATAAAGAACTTCCCTGAATTTCCGTGAAGAACTTCCTTGAAGTTCCTCTGGAGAACTTCCCTGTAGTTTCTCTGAAAAACTTCCCTGAAAATCCTCTGAACAACTTCCCTGAAATTACTTTCCTAAATTCCTCTGAAGAATTTCCCTGAACTTCTCTGAAAAATTATCTGAAGCTCCCTGAAGAACTTCCCTGAAGTTCTCTGAATTTCTCTCAAGAACTTCTCTGAAATTCCTCTGAAGAACTTCCTTGAAGTTTCTCTGAAGCACTTCCCTGTAGTTCCTCTGAATAAATTCCCTGAAATTACTTTCCTAAAATTCTCTGAAGAAATTTCCCAAACTTCTCTAAAGAATTATCTGAAGTTCTCTGAACAACTTCCCTGAACTCCTATGAAGAAATTCTCCGGACTTCTCTGAAGAACTTCCCTATATTTCTCTGAAAAACTTCCCTGAACTTCTCTAATGAACTTCCCCGAATTTCTCTTAACTTCTCTGAGGAACTCCTCTGAGCTTCTCTGAAGAATTTCACTGAAACAGTGAGCCGGATCTTCATAACCCAGCTCCTTCAGCAGATTAGCTTAAATTCCATAGCCTTCAAGACGAGCAATCCTCGACTTTGTCCAGACTTTGCGAGTTTTTCGTTTTATCCGCCTTTCCAAAATGATGTACGCAGCAACTGCTTTCATTCTTTGTCCATAGCTGCCGAATGTGCCCATGATTACTTCCCAAATTTATTTTTTAAAGGCTCGCAACTGAATATATGCGACCACAAAGAAAATCAATCGTGTGTACACCGAAAAAAGTTAAGTGATAGCGCTGCGGCAAAGATTTCTACTACATAGCTTCTATTACTTCATAGCTCATATTTTTTGCAAAACCGTTTCTCGAATCTCATAGAACTATGAAATAGATATCTATAACGGCTATATCATAGTAAACTATAGCAAATATTTCAAGCGCCGTGTGGCGGCACCTTAAACGGGGAGAGTAGAAAATCAATAAAAAAAAAAAAACAACCACAACAAAATAACATTTCAAAACACACCACAAAAAAATTATAAAAACACAATAAAATATTAATAAATTTATTACACCTCCCCCCCCCCCCAATTCAAATAAAAAACAAAATACCATCACAAACAAACACTAAAAAAAAAAAAAAAAAAAAGAAATAATATATAATAAAGTATTTTTTTTACAGAAAAATAACAAAAACACACTAATTTTATAACACCACATACAAAAAAAAAAAACAAGACACACATATACAGCTGTGAACAATAAAAAAAAGGTACACCCCCCCCAAATTTACCCATTCGTGTTGCAGTACTGGAGCTTTGCGGAGCATCGAGCCAGTATGGATTGGCAGCTGGCGCCGGGCGATAGCATGCACACTTAGAATTATATACCGAGTCTCGGCTTTCTGAAACCGAGATCCGCACAGCCGACCTCTCGGTTTCGATCTCGGCTTTTTTATGTTAACCGATCATCTCGGTTTGGGTCAAACTGAAAACTCATATAGTTAACTGAGAATCTCGGCATGAGCAAACTGATATATCGGTCAAAATTCGAAACAAACATTATTGAGGTTAACCGAGATTTCGGTTAAATTGTGTGAAAATATTCGAAATTTTGAATTAGATTTTCATCGAAATATTGAATATTTCATGGCTATAGCCAATACCCTACAAAGATGGTGTTTGTGTCAAATCCGGCTGGTACTAGAAGACGTGGAGTACAGCGAGCTAGATGGACGGATCAGGTAAACCAAGATTTAAAAATCGTGAGGCGCAACCGAGGATGGAGAGAAGCAGCCATGAACCGGTTGAATCGGTGTAGAATTGTTGACGAGGTTTTATCAATGTATGATGTAGTGCCAATTGATGTATGTTTTTTCACCGTTCCACGAACAACATACGACTTACTCCACTTGCGAATGAAACAATATGGCGCATGGAGGTTGACAGATAAAAAACCGAGCCTCGGCTTACAACACTGCAAAACCGATAGTTCGGCATGATGGGCAGCTGAGGTCGGTTGAAGTTTGGTTAACGTTTGTGCTCGGCTCCTAGTCTTGCCGAGAATCGGTTTAATAAGGAAGTTACCCGATATTTCAGTTTCAAGTGATACTGAGACTCGGCATCCTTCGATTTTTTGTCGAGTTATCAGTTAAATATGAAAATGCCGAGTGAATTCAGCTAAATGTTTAACCGAGCCCGTGAATAATTTTTAAGTGTGTGTACCCTGGAGGATGCACTAGGCTTCATTCAGCGGAGCGGCAAGACGCCAATTTGGATTTGGCAGCTGGCTGTGGCAAGCACCATAGAAAGTGCACTGGCGACCTACCAGTTGGTCTAAGCAACCGTTGCTAGGCAGCCATACATTATGCTGTGGTGTGCTAGGCAGTCGGTTGCTTGGGCAAATAATGTATTTGTAGCCAGCCGGTGCACACTGTTGCCAAAGGCGTAATAACGTGATCGAAATTGTTTTGACCCCGAGAACAACGTTTCTTTGCTATAGTTTCTTCTGCAAAGTTTTTTCATAAATTATTCTCCATCTTATGGTGATAAAAATTTGGTGATTTATCTCCCTAGTAGTGAGAAAAATAAATTGTTTTTTAATTATTGCAAATAAAAATAAAATTTATAAGTTATAGCCAATTTAATACAAAACAACTTTGCTGAAGCTCACATATGCCTATCTATTGGTTTTAATGTGAATTTGGGGAGTTTTCTATTGAACATCCCTTCAATTCAGTTTTTTGAATATAAATTTTTAATATTCAACACTTTTGTTTATCATACAAAAACACACAAATTTGCTGAAAATAGTATATTTTTATCTCATATTTCGAGATAATTAGGATTTTATTTAAAAAAATGCACTTTTTCAGTGTCAAAAATCATAGTAATCTGCAAATTTCCGTAGGCGGAACTATTTGCATATGAACGTATGAATCAGTCATTCGGTCATCCAGATACAACCGCTCGTCTCTCGCTGTCCCTTGGGGGCCACATCCAATGTTCTCAGAACAACTACATGACTTTATCTAAGCTTTTTTTTTCATTTTTGAAGCTATTTCTCGTCGAAAAAGATTCCCAGCATTGCCAAAATAGTACAAAACAAATGGTTCAGCCTTTATTTTGTGATATTCAGTTTTTCTCAAAGCATTTAAACATAATTGAAGTATTTCACTGTTGATCGTCATCATCACTACTATCGCTTTCATCATTGGTGTTGTCATCGGATTCGACCAAAAGATTTTTCGCATCCCTTGACAACGGTGTTTCCTTTTTCTTTCCAAACCCTCTAATGCTCGAAATCAATGGATCAGATGTCTCTAATAATCGGTGTAAAGGATCCGTGTTAGTTTCTATCCTTGAAAATTTCCTGGTATGATCCTCTCGGTATCTGCGGATGTCTTTGTTTCGGGACTCCTGAGCCTCTTCCGACAATTGACCAATGGGAACAAGAAATGAAGATATCACTTTGGCGCCGTGGATAAGTATTTTATGCACCGATGCTGGCATTGGATACCAATCATACAAATTAACGAGCAGATGGGCAGTTTCCAATGCATATTCTTCGAATTTCTTGCAGTCTATTTCACATCCTGAAAATAATGCATTAAAATGTTAATAATGGAACTTTAACTATATTGTTTTCTCATTACCAGATACTAATGTTTCAAGAATGATTTTGCAACGGTATATAGCTTGACGATTGATTCCTGTGATCTGCGCTGACTGCTCCCAATTTTTAAAAATCGTCTGGCAGTGTTTCCGTCATTGCTGTTGCCACATCCACCCGAACGAGGCTTATCAACGATTAGACCGATTTCTGTTTTGAATCTAGATTGGATGTATTTCTTCTTATCTAACATGATTTGCTTGTGTTCCGCTGTCCTTATTTGCCACTTCTTCATATCAAGGCGGTATGATAAGTGCAACAGATATTCGAAAAACCGAATATAAGCATGAAGTATCGATAATCCAAACTGAAATCCTTCCACGTTTTCTTCTCTTTTTCGCACTGTGTTCAAATTATTCATTTGCGAGGGTGTTGCTCCACAAATATAGCATCGTTGGGACGACGTTGATGTGACAGTATTACACACTTTGCCATCTACCATCGTCATGAGCATCTTAAATTTTACCAGTGCGGATCGACCAAAACACTCCACCGTCACAGGTTGAAGTTCAGCTATCTGACTATCTAAACTAGCCTTTTCCGCGGCAATAAGAAGTGCGGTCTCTTTGGCAAACTGTAAGCGTAATGGCCTGCAAAATCTTGTAGACGAAGGCCGGGGATTCTCGAACAGAATTTTTCCACCAACCACAATGTTGATTGGTACAATAGATGTCGCAAAAATGTGGCTATCAGATGCGGTACCATCGTCATTTGAAAATATTTGCTTATATTCTGCGTGGTCATCACTGCCGTTATATCCGTATTTTACTGTGAAGAGTAGATTCTGCAAGTCTTCATCTGAAAAGTTGTTGATTATATTTTCTTTGGTAAGAATGATTCGCTCTACAGTATGGTCAAGAAGTGCTTGTAGTTTGATTTCGATGTTGGTTTCAGTAATCGTAATTGAGTTCTTTTCAGGATAGCAACAACGTTTAGCCTCCAAAATTTTCTTGTATGCGGGATACAAATTGGCATTACGACTTTTGGCTTCCAGACGCAACTTCGTATACTGTGCTACGGTGAGCTGAGTATCGCAAATCAAAGCCAATGCTTCCTCTGAAGAATACGAAACACAAGTAGCTGGAGGTGTACTTCTCACAGATTTCAACATCCGTGTTGCTCGAGTAGGTGTCGATTGAGTGGCAATTTTTATTATTGAAGCTTCAGCCCTTTTGCCTTCTTCACGAAGCTTCATCACAGACGCAAATTTCAATTCATCTGCGCTATGTTCTGTTCGTAGCTGTGCAGTTTTACGTCTTTTTACGCAATCTGAACACTCACTAAACGGGAGCTTTTTTCTTCCTCTCTCCTCACTGCTCGTCGACGGAAGCTTGATAACTACAGATTGTGGTAAAACAAAAACCTTACTGAAGTACTCATGCTTCAAAACACTTTTCTCCTTCCGGTAATATTTTTCCCAGAGCTTACTGAAATATTTGCTCAGATTATACGCACATTTTTCGATTTCTGATCGTGTGTTTTCGATATCGTCAAGAGCATAATGAACCATTATTTCTTGTGTGATTAAATCAGCCTTCAACTTTAGATCACCATGAACTGATCTCCACACCAGAAATAAATCGCAGTTCTTCAATTCGCCTGTATTAAAGGGTGTTCACGATGAAATTGCCACACACAAAATTGATTCGCAAAATTCGAGTTTTCATCCGATTGCCATCAAATTTTCAGGGATTGAGAAATAACTATTAAACTTCATTTTACCATTTTACTCGTATTTTATTTACAGTCCATACGCAAATGCCCGCACCTTGGCCTTAACCCCAGCCATAAGATTCTGCACAACCTGTGAATCAACCGTTTTTTGCATGTAAACCCATACTTTCTTCAGTTCCTCGACTGTCTTCACTACCTTAGGTCGTTTAAGAAGGTGCTGCTTCATAATCGCCCAGTACTTCTCGATGGGGCGGAGCTCCGGAGTGTTGGGAGGGTTGAACATTTTCGGCACGAAATTGACCTTATTGTCCGCATACCACTTCAGCACGTCCTTGGAGTAGTGGCATGTGGCCAAATCCGGCCAGAAGATTGTTGGGACGTTGTGGGCCTTCAGGAGAGGAAGCAGCCGCTTCTGGAGGCACTCTTTTATGTACACCTGTCCGTTCATCGTGTCCTGGGTCACGAAAGGTGCACTCCGCTTCCCGCACGTCAGATGGCTTGCCAAACCAGGAATTTCTTCGCAAATTTGGACATCTTCTGAGTGCGGACATGCTCCGGAACGCTGAACTTATCCTTGGCCGTGAAAAACAGGTTGCCGGGGATCTGTTGAAGTCGGCCTTCACATATGTTTCGTCGTCCATGATGCAGCATTCAACTTTCTTCAGCATGTTGAGGTACAACTTCCTGGCACGGGTTTTGGCGGACTTGTTCTGCTTCTCGTCGCGATTAGGGGCCTTTTGTACCTTGAACGTCCGAAGCCCAGCCTTAGTTTTGGCCGTTTGGACAAAACTTCGGCTTAGGTGCAGCTTCTTAGCCACATCCCGAACGGAGGCGTTCGGATTTCGGTTGAAGGCCCCAACTACGCGGTTGTGATTTTTGGTGTTGTACGGAATACTTTTTCCTTCACTTCTGGGCTTCCGATCGGTGGTCAACCGTTCCTCGAACCGCTTAATCACTCGCGACACCGAGGAATTCGCGATTCCCAACGTTTTAGCGATGGAACGATGCGAGAGATCCTTGTTCTCGTGATGAAAGCGCAAGATGTTCTTTCGACTCCATTTCCACGAGTTTTGATCACAGGACTTTAAAACTTGCAGGCTGTAAATAATGCACTATGAACTAAATCCACCCAAATTTTCATTAAATTCTACCCAACGGTTAAAAAGTTAGAGCAATTTCATAGTGTGGCAATTTCATCGTGGACACCCTTTAGGATATGTTTTCATCTGAGATTTGATATTGCAGCAATGATTTGAACATGGAAACTTACCTTCAATTGAAGATGCCATGGTTCGGTAATGTTTTAAACACAGCTTTTCTTCAAAATTCTTTGTACGGTAGCTTCCAGCTACAGTGAAACTACAAGAAACTGATACAATACTACTCCTATCTGCTGCCTCAACTGTTGCTCCTGGTACGTTCACTACTGCTTATAACTCGTCCACTGTTTCCGAAATACGTCGAAAGAATGTCTCATCAAATGCAAGCAGCTTTTATTTATACCATGCGTGATTGCACTGCGTTGCCATAGCAACCAATGGAATCGAATTTTATGCGCCTGCTCTTTATTATCCGGGACAAATGACCACCGCGATAAAAAAAAAACCGTTAAAACAGCAAAATAAGAAAAAAAAAGTTCTTTATTTAAAGTTTTATCACGCTTAAATTATTTTACACAAATTATATGTGTTATACCACAATTGCCTATCTCTTGAAACGTAATGCTATCGAATATGTTAAGAGAATTTAACCTGGTCGTTCCTAGTAAAGTCATGTAGTCGCTCTAAGAACATTGGATTTGGCCCCCAAGGGACAGCGAGAGACGAGCGGTTGTATCTGGATGACCGAATGACTGATTCATACGTTCATATGCAAATAGTTTCGCCTGCGGAAATTTGCAGATTACTATGATTTTTGACACTGAAAAAGTGCATTTTTTTTAATAAAATCCTAATTATCTCGAAAACCATATGAGATAAAAATATACTATTTTCAGCAAATTTGTGTGTTTTCGTATGATAAACAAAAGTGTTGAATATTAAAAATTTGTAGAAAATCGCCACGAGATGTTATATTCAAAAAACTGAATTGAAGGGATGTTCAATAGAAAACTCCCCAAATTCACATTAAAACCAATAGATAGGCATATGTGAGCTTGAGCAAAGTTGTTTTGTATTAAATTGGCTATAACTTTGCCGAATAAATATTATTTTTATTTGCAATAATTAAAAAACAATTTATTTTTCTCACTACTAGGGAGATAAATCACCAAATTTTTATCACCATAAGATGGAGAATAATTTATGAAAAAACTTTGCAGAAGAAACTATAGCAAAAAAAACGTTGTTCTCGGGGTCAAAACAATTTCGATCACGTTTTTACGCCTTTGGCAACAGTGTTGTGCGGTGGGTGCTACCGCTAGGAGCGAAATGAGGTGCTTGTGTGTGTGTGTGATATTTGGTAGACATCTTTTGGTAAGGCGCAGAGAAGGTTTTGATTCAAATCCGTCCTTTTCAGGACGACCAATTTAATTTTGAGAGAGTTTGTTTGATTTGAATGTTTGGTTCTTACCGATTGGCTGACAGCGGTGGCTAAAACAATATTAGTTTTCTCTTTGTTGCATACCTTGAGCATTTTGTACAATTTACAAATGGCTACAATGGCAAAATTGAAACACCGGACGCTAAGAATTCGATTGTTTCTTGATTGATTTAATTTTGAGACTGCTCTAATCAAGAAATTTATACGATTGCCATTCTATTTACTAGGGTATATAACATTTTACACCCAACAGATTATTATATTTCGCATATATAATAATCATTCGGTGTATGAAAATTTTAAATAATGTTGCGTTCTGGCATGTTTCAAGAAATTTCCTCATTGCCCAGTGAACAAGCGAACGGA
>JAHHFK020005084.1:0-35148 GCA_024533555.2 Aedes koreicus | reverse complement strand
TAGAATCGAAATGTAAATATGAGCATGAGCATGAGCATGATTGACCGCCCACGGATGCAATTCCGTTATTGCCAGATCAGCTTTATTTGCACAAAGAACCAATAGATGATGTTTGGGACTGACATACATCTTCAATGTGTTTTTTATATAATGTGGTGACCCAATTACAACGCAATACCGGCGCCGGTCGTGCCCGAATGCTGCTCAAGTAGGGAATGGGAAGGAACGTGTTGAAATGATACTCGCTTTGAAGGAAGCCGAGAAAACCTCTGCACTTCCACGAGAAATCACTGGGATGTTGGATAGTTGGGAAAAGGTTAGCAGCAGGGTTCGTTTTGGTTAACGATACGCTGAAATAATGTAGCACTATCCGCCATAAGCAATGGACCGCTCCAATGTGACTGAAAAGGGACAAGCATAACGAAAAACAAAACAAAACAAAATAGACAAAATAAAACAGGATATTAGATATTGTCTTCAAAATATGGTAGAGATAAATTATTTGTTGCTTTGCAAACCAGCTCTCCTCGATGTCCTAGATGACCAAGTAATGCTGGACCCGCAGCTGCTGCCGTCGGCACTCGTCCACATCAACTCGGCCGTCGCCGACGTGTCGAAAACCTTCCGTTAGTAACATGATATCTATTTCTATTTCTAATAGACTCTTCTTGCACCGATTAATTTACAAACTAAGCCTGCATACCGAATCAAAATCACTTTGGCACAGTTGTGGTATTTTCCTCTAAAATCTAGTTCTAGATATTGGCACTTGGTTGCAGGAAACAGACTCAATAAGAAAAATAAACTCGCTTCCTCAATATATATAGGGTATGTGTCCCTTGACTCAGCCTAATATGCAACAATCGATTATATTTTTTACTATAACTCATAAAGTATTTGAGCTGGAAACGATATTTAACTAGTGATACACTTGCTTAGATATGTTCAATATGCCATTTGGTAGTATGTTTCACGAAAAGTTACACAACTCATTTTATAAAGTTAGAAACTTTCGAGGGATATGGATGTAATGGCGGTCTATAAGCGCCAAATTGGGTTTATTCATGGATGCAAGTTCGTCCCATTCGACAGATTTGTTATTAAATGTTGTCTTCGTACGATTTTTTTTCTGATTTTCTGATTCAATGCGTTTCCAGCGGTATTCGCTCTACCAAACAAATAATTTCATAAATCATAATATACTAAAACTGCTAAGAAACACTTTAGTGATTTTCATACATGATTTAGCGACCATTTGATAATCAAAACATAATAATTCACTCTACACAGATTTTGTTCCTTTAGTTTGTGTTAAGATGACCCATGTGGAAAACTTTCAATCGAAACTCAGACATTTTTATTGTAAATTTTACCAATAACAACATTTTTACTACGCTTTCCATATAACAGGCCATATTTTGGAACGTGGAAAAAATATGTTCCTAACATTGGGTCTATGATTTTCTTGTTAAATCATTGTTATTTTACCTATATGACCTGTTAGTTTATAACGTGTGACTATTTTCTGTACATCTTGGCTGTATTATTCGGTTTATAGGTTCAATTTCTGCAAATTAAGATCATTCGAAGATCGTGTAGATAATCTGTTCAGCTTAACCAGTAAAGTCATATTGTCTAAAAAGTTGAGGAAATCGAAAATTACGCGGAAGTGAACAACTATTAATTAATTAATAATGTCTCAATTGCTTTGAAATAAATCGGTCATCCTGATAGGAATATAATTTTGTTGTTTATCGGCGAATTAATGACATTTTTGGTACATAGGCCGAATGAAGGAGCTAGGCTGACATTACATCCCGTTACCCTACCTCCCTTTGGAAAGATTAACTCAAAAATTATGGAAACTGAAATGGGACTGATATACGAGTATCGGCAGTAGGCTGATGAAATTTCGAAATGTTTGCTCCCCTAAGCTTAATCGACGCCAATTTGGGTCCTGATAGTCCCCAAAAAATTCGAACACATTTGGTTTTAATTTGGCTTTGCACACGCTATTCAAAGTTTGTAAGGGAATTAGTATGAAGAATCTCAAACTTACATTTCCAGATCCCTAACATCTTGATATTATGTCCTTAAACCAAATCTAATTAAGATTCATATAGTGTAAGTGGCCCACTATCAAAATGCCGAAGATACCTGACATGCAAATTTTATACAAAAATAGTTATTCAATAAAACATGAAATACATGTTATTCTTATTAACAATGTCTGACGGAAAACTCACCTAGCATGCCGAGGAAAATTTGTTTATAAAAGGTGTCAAATGGAAAACAAAATGGACTGCGATATTCCCAAGCCCCTTCGCTCCCATCGCGAAATATTTTTAGTTGGATCTGTAAAAGCGGATTTTGTTCCAACTAGGATTCCGAGTAACAAAAAGGTGCTTCAGGTGTTCTTCCATCAGCGGAAAATGCTAAAGCTTTCCGTTAGCGAAAGTTTAAATGCAACGGTGAACAAAGTAATGTGTCTCGATGTTTGTTTTTTAAAAAGAAAATGTAAATTGGTTCAATACCATCCTGGCCTTCTCCGGATTTGATGTGCCACGTTTTTTGCCACTACCACTTTTCCGCTTGGTTGTCTTACGGTCCTTGAACGTTTTGATCACATGAGATACGGTTGAATGTGCGATTCCGAGCTGTTTTCCGATCCATCGATGAGAAGCGTTTGGGTTTTCGAAGTGAGTGCCCAAAATTTGTTGGCGCACTATTTCTTCATTCGAAGCCATCACTGAAATCACTCGACCGATTTTCACGAAACTCATTACAAATTGACACAACACAATGAAATACATTCAGTTAAAATTTCAATATTTTTTACCCACACGCTAAAAAGTTACGAACAATTCCAAATTTCATCGAATACAGTCTTTAGTCCAATAAAAGTTCCCTTTGTCAGATAAACTCGAATGGAAAAGCATTTTATGTAATCTGCGTGAATTTTCACGTAGCGTTAACATGTGGATTATTTTGAGTGTAGGGACTTGATCCCGTATGTCGTTAAGTGGATAGAACGGTAATTATCAAGCATCATGAAGCCTCCTGTATGTTCAAAAACAAAATTATTTCAGAATTGTTTTTCTTGCTTTCTCAAAACTCGTCTGATATCCACCGAGAATATAGCATACGAATGTGCGATCAAAGAAAAACCTGATCTGTGTTTCGTTTAAAGACTAAGGAATCCATCAAGGAATGTGGAGTTTTATTGTGAGAAAATACCATGAAGCAACCGAGAAAATTGATTGTCGAGAATTCTCAATCGAAATTTGCCCTACTGCACTGAGTGTTCTGAATTAATAAGTGAATCGAATCATACCTGGAAGCATCCTTGTACCGCACCGTCGGTCGCAAAAAGTCGTATCTCCACCTACCGATCTTGGCACACCAGCATCCAAGCACTGCTTTCATGCATCCTGCAGATTCAAGTTGAAAATAAATGTTAAGTTGCTTCTAACAATCTTATATTACACGTCTCTTACCCAGGAAAAACAGTGCCAACAAAACTAGCACCAACAGCACGCAAATCCAGTGCCAAAAGCCACTCCTCCGATGATGATGATGATGCTCATCCCCGGCAGTAGCTCCTCCAAACGTAATAACCATCCGACACGAGCCATCGGTGACGGCACTGGTGGTCACTGCACCAGGTGTCGATTGTGATTCTGCTGCCGTCGGTGAAACCATCCCTAGCAGACAGGTGCATCGGCATGCGAAATCCGAGCAGACACAACGGGCTCCGGGTTTAATTAAAAATTTCCGCTCCGCTACGACGACAATCCGGGAACTAGGTTCTTGTTGTTGTTGTCGCTCCTCAACTTGGTCTTCGTCTTGCTGGTCGTCGTGATCGGTGCTATGGCGACGGGAGTGGGTTGGATTTTCGGGCGACACACTGCGGACCACAGCTGCCGTGGCTAGAAAGCGTTAATTTAGGAAACGTCAGAGAAATTTCGTAGCCTGCTTGGGTTTAAAATTAGAGGTGACTGTAAGTGTCCATAGTGAGTTTTGAATGTGTTATTTTAATGGAAATCAGCTAATGCTATGTTCAGACTACGGAGTTGTAACATAATGGAAGCAACAATAAAAGGGTGTCATAAAATGTATCAAAACTTTTATTTTTTGATTCGATTAGCAACCTTCTAGCAAAAAAGAAATAGATTTAATTAGTCTCCATTCTCTATCTTGATTTGGGCTATTCAACATTTTGGCAACGAGAAACGAAAGAAGCCCTCGCAATCCTCCAATATTTCAAACCCTTGTAACCAGTTTCTTAAGATGTGTTGAACGACGACCTCAAGAACGCCCAGCAACAGCGCCCGCCCTTCAACGGAACGGCTGACGGCAGCGAGAAAATCATCTAGTCCGTGGCCAACGGATTTCAGGAGTTCGATCGCGATCCGGATGGAGAAATGTTCTTAACCGACTGGTATGCAAGATAAGAAGATGTTTGCAAGGAGGATGGAAGGTGCCTCGACGATGCTCAAGAAGCTTTCCGACTGGCAAAAGTCCATCTTTCATGCCGGGTATCAATGCCTGCAGTACTCGAAGAACAAAGCGGGCGATTTTACGTCATATGCAGCAATAGTCAACAAGAACTATGAAGCATTCTAGCTCTCGAAACTTTTAAGCGACCAATTTAAGGCTTTGCAATTCATCTACGGACTCCAATGACCCCGAGATGCTGATATCCGAGCCAGGTTGATTACCAAGCTAGAAGCAGACGAAGCAGCGACCGCAAACCAGGAGAGTAAAATTACTTTGGAAAACCACGTGGAGGGATGTCACCGGATCGAGAACCTCAAGTAGGACACTCAAACGGTGGAGAGTGAGGATACACGCACTGTCTACGCAATCACTCGAAACCAGAAGAAACATGTGAAGAAGATTTCCAAAACCCCATGCTGCAATTGTGGCGATCTTCTGTCTCGCGACTGTCCTTTCCTCAATCACATTTGCCTGAAGTGCAAGCAACAAAGACACAAGGAAGGTTATTGTCCGAGCAACAAACCACCCATTCCAAGGAAGTCCGCCAATCCGAAACCGATGGAACACATTAAAACCAAGAGCATTCAAACAGTACGTAACATCGGCAGCATGCGAAAATTCGTTCCAGTTCACCTAAACGGCATGGCAGTGAAGATTCAGCACGATTCTGCATCCGATATCACTGTCATCTCGGAACAGACATGGGACATTATCGGGAGACCAGCTACTCAAGCTACTGAAGAGCAAGCAGTTACCGCTTCCGGGGACAGTCTCAAGCTTATTGCAGAATTCAGGACCGGCATCACGATTGACAATCTTCATTGCTGACAATCCCGATTTGAACCTACTGAGCATCGAAGCCATGGACCTATTCGATCTATGGTCTAAACCGATCAGCAGCCTTGTTAATGTACTTCATCAACAGCCCGACAAAACTGTGGAGAGACTCAAGCGGAAGTTTTCTGACGTGTTCCAGAGTACACTAGGCCGCTGCACCGAAGCACAAGTGAAATTGTACATGAAGGCTGAACCACGTCCAGTCCACTGTCCTAAGCGCCCCGTAGCATACGCTGCAGTTCCGAAAGTAGACGCAGAACTTCAACGACTTCAAGACGACGGCATATTTCTCCTGTGCGGTTCTATGATTGGACTGCACCAATAGTCGACAATGTCTCAGTTCGTATTTGTGGAGACTATTCCAACGGACTGAATGAAGCGCTCCAGTCAGATCGTTATCCGTCACCACACCCAGACGATATCTTCGCCGAGCTAGCAAGATCCCGTTACTTCACGCACATCTATTTGTCAGACGCCTACCTGCAAGTCGAAATCGAGGAAAGTTAAAAAAAACCTCATGCACTTCTCTTCAGTTCTCGACTTAAGCTGGAATGCTGGCATGTGCTCTTCTGTTAACGGCCGTTAGGTGAACCCATCGAGGCGTGTACCGATGTCGAGCAGCCCACCGCCATGACGTGCTCCCCTTCATAGCCACCTTCGTGGGTCACTTTTCCCTGATCTATAAATCACGATTTCCACTCCACTCAGCTAGTCCACGAATGTGAATCTAACCAATTCCGACGGAAGTTCTTCCGAAACCGTTACGCGTTACGCCAGTCGACTCCCAGCTCCATCTACTCGGATTCTCGAGTTGTGCTCACGAGTTCACGAAGCGGGACCAGCGTTGCTGGACCCCTGTTCTTCTCTCCGCCTACGCTGCAGCTCCGACAGTATATGAGTGACGGATCTGCTGACCACATTCCATATGACCTCATCTCAACACATCTCTTCAACGATATTCCAGACACTTCCAGAGCAGGCAACTCCCTACAGGTTGCCTCAAATCTAGGGCATTCGAAAACCACGTGCTTCGATGCCTCCTCCGCATAGCTGCATCCTGGACAGACGGGTGACATTGCATGTCCGAAACTATGTTGATACTTCCTGAATCAAACCATGACCAGACAGGAACTGTGTCATGTAGAAGATTACCTCTCCGTGCTTCCTGTTTTTCCATGTCATCAGACTCGGAATGAGCCTGTACGTTCATCTACCGTTCGCCGCTGTGTTCCACTCCTGCTGCCACTTAAAGGGCGAACACGAAATTATTGGGTGAACCAACGCGAGTTGAGAGAACAAATTCTTTCCAAACACCTGGAATTTCCTGACCTGTCGCACCGGCAGTTGGGAAAAATGTTGAACATTCACCATTCAACCGTCTCCAGAGTGTTGTAGCGGTTCCAGGAGCGGTTGACGCTGGACCACGGCAAAGGAGCTGGAAGAAAAGCGGGACCGGAGAACAAAAAGACGGAGGGAAAGGTGAAGCGGATGATTAAAGCAAATCCCAACGTCTCAAGCCGTGATTTGGCTAAAAAGATCGGCATGTCGCAGAGCTACGTCCAGAATGCAAAGAAGAGAGCTGGACTACATACATACAAGGTACAGAACTTCCCAAACCGCGATGAGCGGCAACAATCGACGGCTAAAACTCGGGCACAGAAACTCTACGAGAAGATGCTGACAAAATATGGCTGCTGTGTGATGGACGACGAAACGTATATAAAAGCCGATTTTAAGCAAATTCCGGGGTTGGAGTTTTTCACCGGCAAGAGCAAGTTCTATGTGGACGACAAATTTAAGAAGAAGAAAATGTCGAAGTTCGCCTCCAAATATCTCATCTGGCAGGCCATCTGCTCTTGCGGACTGAGGAGTGAGCCTTTCGTGACAAAGGGCACAGTAAATGGCGAGATCTACAAATCTGAGTGCCTCGAGAAGCGCCTTTTGCCGTACTTGCAGCAGCACGACGAAGCTCCGCTATTTTGGCCAGATTTGGCATCATGCCACTATTCTAAAAGGGTCCTGGAGTGGTATGAGGCCAAAGGACATGAATCCGCCAAACTGCCCGGAGCTGCGCCCGGTGGAGCAGTACTGGGCAATGATGAAGCGGGAACTTCGGAAGAGCAAGAAGACAGTCAAAGACGGGAAGGACATGTTAAGAAAATGGGGAAAAAACTGAGAAACTGGTACCGGATGACACTGTAAAGACTTTGATGGAGGGCATCAAGCGAAAATGCGTTCAATTTTACACTCAAGGCTCCATCGATTAACTTTTCTTTTGATTTTTGAAGTAAATATATGTATAAAACTACCCTAAAATTTTGGTTTGATTCTAAACATTATAAGAAAATTGGCATGACATTTTCGGTGTCGCAATAATTTCGTGTTCACCCTTTAGCCATCGACTCCGGTCTTAGTATCTTCCGTACTGCTGTGGTTTCTCTTCACCTGTAGCATTCACTGTCCTCCGCCAGGGTTATGCCGATAAGCATCGTTTCGGCGATATCCATGAGCCGAAGTGTACTGTTCAGCTTCGCTTGATTCCGCTTGGTTTCCGACGCAGCAATCCAGACTGGACGATAAAGCGTGCCTTAAAAAAGCGAAACATTTAGGATTTTTCATGCGATTACCCTACCACCTGGTGGTCGGTCCACTGGTCTGTAGTCATGATATACTAGTTGCCTATATGCTGTGAAAACGTGACAGCTCCATCAGTTTCTTTACGGCAGCTATGTCGAGAACAGTGAAACAACTTCGATCTATGGTTTGTACGTACCACCTGCTCCATCCGGGCCTAAAAAAGTCGGCCATCGTGGCCCACTTCGCGTCGGCCGGATACGATCGCGGAAACATCTACAAGATTCTGGCACTTCTGAAGAAGGGAGAGTCCATCGAGCGGAAGCCAGGTTCCAGTCGTCCGACCGTTTTAAGCGACCGGAGGATTCAACAGATGCTCAAACGGAAGACGGAAGGCAAGGTGGCCATTTCTTTCCGTGCGTTGGGCCGTTAGCCAAAATAGATATACACATGCAGAAGCATCAGTCCAAGCAAGCCATGTCGGAGAACCAAGCGGAAACAACCCAGAAACAACGGCTGAAGGTCAAAGAGATCTTACCGGTGAAGCGGAACGTGGTGGTCGTTATGGACGACAAGGCAAAGGATATTTCACTTCCACGACAAAAGAAATTAGCAGCGATGTGAAGTACATTGCGCACACGAAGTTCCCAAAGAAGGTGTTGCTGTGGCTCACAATCAGTGGAAAGGGTCCCCTCTTCTTTTTGTCGGAGCTGGCAGAGAACGGCGAGATCTACAGTACGAAGTGCCCCCCAGAAGTTGCCGCCTTCATTAAAAAGTACCACAAGGATGACGACGTGGTGTTTTGGTCGGATCTAGCGTCGGCCCACTACTCGAAGCGGGCGCTGGAGGAAATGGAGCGATTGGACATTCCGGTGGTGTCCAAGTATGCCAACCCTCCCAACGTGCCCCAGCTTCGCCCAATTAAGAAAGTTTAGGCCAATTTGAAGACGACGGATGATTTGACCAAAAAGGCGACCAAGGAACTGAAGAAAGTGTTTTTGTGAAATTTTTAATTTTTGAATGAATAAAATGCAATTTAGTGATCAAGCCGGCAAACTTTTGCCTGTCAAGGGGGTTCCCTTTCCCCTTGCCGACCATGCATTGTGGTAGCTAGGTAAAAGTCTGTCTGCTCGAGGAGGTAAAGACAGCAGTGGAAGTGTGGACTTCCACACTTCTGTACAAGCTAAATACGACGAATTTGACCAGCTTTGGTTGTATGGAAACATACGTAAATCGAATGGTATCAACGGCGCATCAGCTAATCGGAATCGGATTTCCACTGGACGGCAAGTGGATGGGTATGCTACTGTTGCCTGGCTTGCCTCAGGAATATCGTCCTATCGTGATGGGGCTGGAAAATTCCGGCATCGAAATCACAGGTGACATCATCAAAACCAAGTTGCTCCAGGAGACGGATGTGTCAGCGGTTACCACGGTACCGGCGTTTGTTTCAACGAAGAAAAATTCAAGTGGTTACCATGGTCACCATAGCAACGAAAAACCAAACTCGAAGAGTAAAGGACCAAAATGTCGGCGGTGTGAGAAATTTGGTCACATTGCGAAAAATTATCAAGCCAAAGAACCAGCGAAACGAAGTGAACCGAAGAACAAAGGAGACGCGTTTTGCACCGTACTGTCGGTGCGCGACGCTGCAGCGAACAACAGTTGGTACTTTGATTCTGGTTCTGCCAAGCGTCTAACCAATAACAAGGAATTGTTGGAGAATCTTCGTGAAGCGAATGGTAGTAGCTACGCGGTGAACAAGACCGTGATGAACATCGTTGCGGAAGGATCTGCCAAGCTACAACCCACCTGCAACCCAGATTCGATCGAAGTGCGAAACGTTGAGCTGATTCCGGAGCTGGCAGTAAATCTACTGTCAGTAGGTAAGATTGTTGACCAAGGCCACACAGTTACTTTCAGGAAGACTGGTTGTGAGGTGGTGAATCCAAGGAAATCGCTACCGGATGTCGTTCGAACGACTTGTACAAGCTAGAGCAGAACAGCTCCCCAGCGCTTAAGTTTTCACCCCGAGCAACAGCAAAGTTGTGACATCAATGAATGGGACATCTGAACTCCATAAGTTTGGCGAAACTCAAGAATGGACTAGCAAATGGCGTCAGCTACGATGGTACCAACTGCGCTGACTGTAAAATTTGTGCCATCGTGAAGCAAACTACGATCCAGCAAAGGTTGGATCCAGGGCTAATGATGAACTGGAATTGGTTCACTCGGACAGTTGCGGGCCGATGGAAGAAACATCGTTAGGAGGAGCACGTTATTATTTGTCATTTACCGACGAGAAGACTCGGAAGGTCTTCGTTTATTTTTTGCGCACCAAATCGCAGGAAGAAGTGCTGCAAAATTTTAAAGAATTCCATACCATGGTCGAGAGGCAGAGTGGCAACAAGCTGAAGGTCCTTAGGCCGGATAATGGCTGGAAGTTCAAGAACAGGGGCTTCGAAAATTTCCTGAAGCAGTTGGGAATTCGTCACCAGACATCAGTAGAATACACTCCCGAACAGAACGGCCTCGCTGAACGAGTCAACCGGACGGTAGTGGAACGAGTGAGGTGCATGCTGTACGAAGCGAAGCTACCAAAGTCGTTTTGGGCAGAAGCCGTGGCAGCAGCGATTTACCTCATCAACAGATCGCCAACTAAGGGTATCGACACGACGCCAGAAGAAGCATGGACAAAGCGTAAGCCGAATCTTTCCCGCATTCGGATTTTTGGCACAACTGTGATGGCACATGTACCGAAGCAAAAACGTCAAAAGTGGGACCAAAAGACTGAAGAATGTCTGTTGACTGGATACGACGATGAAACAAAAGCATACCGCTTGTACAACTTGAAGAAAAGGGTCCTCTTTAGAAGTCGTGAAGTAACCTTCATTGACGAAGAAGTCGGTGAGCGTGAGGTGATGGTAGCAGTGACATCGAACAAGCCAGACCGCAGCTTTGTTAGATTGGATTTCCCAATCCTGGAGACCAACGACGAAGCCAACCAAGGGGCGGTGGAGAATCATGTTTGTTTGTTTGTTTATTTAGGACACTTTACACATTTGTGTGCATTCCTGTCGGACTTGGAGAATCATGATGATGATTACTACGACGCGGAAGAAGACTCCTGTTCAAGCGAACATTCTTTCGAAGATGCTGAAGACACTGCAATGGACCCTGCGCTCCCACCGCAACTATCTTCAAACCCGCCTGAGACGTTGGGGCGCAGCGGTCGGGAGCGCTTTCTCTCAGGCAATAAGGATAAGGATTTTCAACTCGACAACACAGGATTGCCGTCTTTGAAGTTTCCAGATAACCGGAGGCGTCCTACGATCCAGCCCGTTACCGAAGAAACCGTTGCGCCCTTGTCGTCTTCAAATCAAGGCCCTACTAGCAATGAGATGCAAGGAGAGTTGATGCTCTGCGATAGGGGGCGCCTGCCCCAAGGCAAGTATTTCAATGACAGTGTTGCACGCTCAGATACTGTTGCCGCTTTTCAACAGTTAATCGTGGATGATCCTACGACGCATCAGGAAGCATTATCACGTGATGATGCGGAACGCTGGAAACAGGCCACGAAGGAGGAGTACGACGCCCTCATCTCTAACGGTACTTGGACGCTCACGCAAGGCAATCGATATAAGGCGAGATTGGTAGTAAAAGGATTCTCGCAACGAAAGGGGGTGGATTACGAGGACACTTACGCCCCGGTTGTCCGTCACAGTTCGTTGCGATATCTCTTTGCGATGGCGGCACGAAGGAATTTGCAGATAGACCACATGGATGCCACCACAGCGTTTCTCCAAGGCGAGCTTACGGAGGAAATATACATGGAGCAACCCCCTTGCTTCGCGGATGGGCAAAATCGAGCTAAAGTATGTCGCCTTAATAAGGCGCCGGATTTGGAATGCGAAGCTGGATGCTGAACTTCGGAAATTTGAACTCCAGTGCACTGTGTATGACCCGTGCGTATACTTCAAGATAGCCGTTGGCAAAGTGCTGTTCATAGCGGTATACGTAGACGACGTCCTCATCTTTACAAACTGCAAGCGCTGGAAGAAGGAAATAAAAGCAACTTTGAGTCAAGAGTTGAAGATGAAGGACATGGGTTCGGCGAAACACGTATTGGGAATCCGAATCACGAAGACCAACAAAATAGTTGCTCTGGACCAGGAATCGTACGCTGAGGTGGTGTTAAGCAGATTCAACATGACGAACTGCAAGTCTGTGAACATACCGATGAACGTAAGCGAAAAACTGACAAAGGACATGTGTCCATCAACTGTTCAGGAGACCGAAGCAATGAAGAACGTACCTTATCGGGAAGCTGTCGGATGTCTTATGTACTTTGCCCAAAGTACACGTCCTGACCTCTGTTACGCCGTGAATGTCTTGAGCCGTTTCAACTCTAATCCTGGTGAAAGACATTGGAACGCGGTGAAACACCTGTTGCGTTATTTGAGGGGCACATCCCAGTGCCGTTTGACGTACCATCGAGATGGAAATTCGATGACACAAGGTTTTTCCGACACAGATTGGGCATCTGACCACGAGGACAGAAAATTCGTTACTGGGTACGTGTTTACAGCTCAAGGAGGAGCTATTTCGTGGAATTGCAAGTGGCAGCAGACCGTTGCTCTTTCGACTTACGGCGCTGTCGGCTGCAACACAGGAGGCGCTCTGGTGGAAGCGATTACGAGTACTGTTCAAGGACGAAGAGAAAATCGTGATTCATTGCGACAACCAAAGTGCCATCGCTGTAGCTAAAAATGGAGGATACCACCCTAGGACAAAGCACATCGACAAACGTCACCATTTTATTCGCGATGCTTTGGAAAGAGGTTGTGTATCTTTGTACGCATCAGCAAACGAAACCGTTACCAGCTGCTAAATTAATTCCATGCCGTGAAGCTATGGGAGTTTTAGAAGCCATGGGTTGAGGAGGAGTGATGAAATCGAAGC
Source organism: Aedes koreicus (assembly GCA_024533555.2). Taxonomy (NCBI): domain Eukaryota; kingdom Metazoa; phylum Arthropoda; class Insecta; order Diptera; family Culicidae; genus Aedes; species Aedes koreicus. The sequence continues at coordinate 22,275 of JAHHFK020005084.1, read as the reverse complement.
AACTCATGACTTTATGCTACCTTGGATACCTAATAAAATTTTCATTAGTTCCTTAATCGTTCATTAGACAACACGCGTTTTATTTAAGCTCTGCTGTCCATTAATATTGATACGGGCAACAGCATTTGCACCTCTTCCAGCGATACACCAACGATCTCGACTCCATTCGCAGCTTCTGGGTCAATGCGTTGGACCGATAATGGACCTTGTTGCACAGCTGCTGTAGTACTGATTGACTTCTGTCCCATGTCAGTATCGTAAATCAGAATCCGGTTCTGGAAGTAGCTTCTCAGAATCCGGCACAGATACGTAGGAGCTCTCATTCTTTACACTCGAAAGACCCCACGCGAGCCAGGACACAACACTTATTGCTCCTATTGTTTAAAATTACCTTTTTAGTCGACCGGTTTTGGGCTAGATGTTGCCCATCTACAGGACAATGCTTGTCGAACGCGGTTCTCTTCAGTTCCGTTGGGACGCCTCATCCGCTTTCACAACCACCGTTCAAATAGCATCAAACGCTTTGGTCGCCAATATGTCTACCTCTGCCACCGTCCTACCTGAAACTGTCTGAACGACATCTACCGCATCCCGTTCCAGAGCGTCGAGCCAAGGATTGAACTTTGTGGAACTCTTGCCGTGGTCCTATTCGACATCCGCTCAATTTCTGTATCGTACATTAGAATCCGGTTCTGGAAGTAGGTCCTTAGAATCCTGCACAGATAATCAGGAAATCCCCATTCTGATCAACGGCGATGGCTTCCCAACTAGTATTAGGTGCGCAACTAAGTTCTCGCTGTTTTTTGGTGAAAAAGGAACTTTATTTTGAAAACAAAGGTTACAAACGAATTATTCAAAGTATTGCCCATCACTAGCTATGACTTTTTCCCATCTTTCTGGTAGAACGTGAATACCATTTCGATAGAACTGTTTGTTTTTTGATGCTATCCAAGAATCAAGCCATTTTGAGATGTCATCATATGAGTGGAATTGCTGACCAGTGAGACCATGTGCCATCGAACGGAACAAGTAATAATCGGACGGTTCAATATCAGGAGAATATGGCGGGTGGGGTAGGACTTCCCATTTGAGCGTTTCCAAGTAGGTTTCACGGGTTTCGCAACGTGAGGTCGAGCGTTGTCATGCTGAAGAATCACTTTTTCGTGTCTGTGCTACTGCGTGTCTGCTATTGTGGCCGTTTTTCGCATCAATTGAGTTCGATACCGTTCCCCGGTAATGGTTTCGTTTGGTTTCAACAGCTCATAATAAATAACACCAACTTGGTCCCACCAAATACACAGCATAACCTTCGCAGCGTGAATATTCGGCCTAGGCGACGATGTTGAAGCATGCCCGGGCAGTCCCCATGAATGTTTTCGTTTTGAGTTACTGTAATGAATCCATTTGTCGTCACCCGTCACAATGCGATGTAGAAAACTCTTCCTTTTTTGCCGCTGGAGCAGTTGTTCACAGACGAAAAAACGACGCTCAACATCTCTTGGCTTCAAATCGTAAGGAACCCAAGTTCCTTGCTTTTGAATCATTCCCAACGCATGCAATCGCTTAAAAACGGCTTGGTGGGAAACTCATAATCCTGAACCAAGCTCTTCTTGCGTTTGACACGGATCCTCATCGAGCAATGCCTCCAATTCAGAGTCTTCGAAGTTTTTTGGCCTTCCTTCACGCGGACGATCATCAACACTGAAATCACCGTTTTTGAAGCGACAAAACCAATCACGACACGTTGTTTCACTCAGAGCAGCATCACCGTAAACTTTTTGGAGCTCTCGATGTGCTTCAGCCGCCGTTTTCTTCGAATGAAAGAAGAAAATCAACACTTCCCGCAAATGACGATTATTTGGCACGAAATCAGACATCTTCAAACAACCAAAATATATAACACTAAACCAAAATCACTGATTTGGCAAAGCGGTTTGTTTACCATATGTCTGAGCATGGTTTATGACTCTGGAGATGTACAACATTCTATCTTTTTCGCCACATCTCGAACGGAAGCCGATGGTTTTTGCTTATAGGCATTCCTGATCTTCTTGTCAACAGCAGAACTCACAGGACCAGATTTCCGACCACTCCTCGGTGCATCTACAAATGTAAATACATTGTTCTCCATATTTTACAACTGCAGTTCTTACCGCTCCGACGCTGACACCCTCTTTCTTGGCCAATTTTATTAAAGAGATTCCACTCACAGTGTACCATTTGTGCACGATACTTTTTCTCTGCTCCGGAGTAAGACCACGGATTTTGAAAGTCAACCAGATACTAAGTTTTTTTTTATGCTTTGCCGTATAGAAATGTGTAAACAAAAGGACGCAGCCAAAATAGTTTGAAAAATTTCATTGAATTCCAAATGACCGTTAACACTAGGTGTGCTTATAATTTCCGGAACAGTCTATAGTTTGAAAATCAGTTGCCGAATTTTGCAATGTTCATATTATTTTTACTCATAGTTACGACCCTTAATCAAAACTCAAAAGTACTACTGGATCCTGGGCTCCATCGTTCGATTCGATAAGCATCCCATAAATGGAACAGACATATTGACATATACTTTATATTTACTTGGAACCATTTCTGCTTGCGGTGGCAGCTGGGAAAAGTGTTGAGCAAAACAATAATCATTTCGTGGCACTACCCCGTGCAGCATTCCCTTTTGTTAATCCGATAATCCGACATCACGATCAAGCCCGCACCCAAAAACAACGGTGCAAAATTTCATCCAAGGAGTCAAAACTCCAAACGAAACACTTCCATGGCAACCCACTGTGAGTAAATACAACTACCCACACCTGGACCCCCTCTTCACATTTCCCAACATCCCACAAAACACTTTTCCTGCCTCATCAATTAATTTATTCGCGTGTCCCCCCCACACAAAACTCTCCTCTTTTAAATATCGACAAAAAAATAAAACAACCTTTTACAATCTCACAAATGGGGGGCACCTTTTGGGTTCCGCCACAAAATTCATTTTAATTAATTAACAATGAAAATTTCCCGTGTTGTTTATAAAAATGCCCCATGGCCCACCGCCACTTCCAACCAGAGGGGCCAATCATTTGTTACTTCCATCCACCTGAGTCCAACCGGAAATGCCACCAAAAAGAAAGAAACCGGTTTTAATACCGCGACCCCAGGAACCAAGTTTGTGCTGCCGTGGAAAATCTTGTCGAAAAAGAGCGAAAATCATTGGTAGACCACATTCGACAGTATTCAAAATTATCAAAAAGTGGAAATGCGAAGGGACAGTGAAAAATCTTGCTGGTAGAGGGCGAAAGCGTATTCTAACACCTGGAGATGAACGGCAAATTGTGAGAACATTACGAAAAAATCCTAGAACAAGCTTTCGAAATTGGCTGTGGAGGTTGCTGACAACATTAAAAGACCCGTTAGTGCCGATACCATCAGACGCGCGGCGCACAGACATAATTTGCATGGCCGAGTTGCTAGGAAAAAACCACTTCTCTCAAAAGCAAACATCAAAAAGCGGCTGGAATTTGCAAAAGAACATGTGGACAAACCTCAGGATTTCTGGAACACAGTAATTTTCACCGATGAAACGAAAGTGAACTTGTTTGGATCGGATGGAAGGCAAATGGTGTGGAGAAAGCCAAGATCGGAGCTGCAATCACAAAATTTGTGCCCAACCGTTAAGCATGGAGGAGGAAGCGTAATGATGTGGGGCTCGATGGCGGCTAGTGGAACCGGCACTATGGAGTTTATAGAAACGACCATGGATAAAATGGGTTATCTCTAACATCCTGAAACGAAATCTTCAACCTTCGGTGCAAAAATTGGGGATTACCACGGGTTTATTACTTCCAGCAAGATAATGATCCCAAGCATACCTCCTACGTAGTACGTGAGTGGTTGCTCTATAATGTCCCGAAACAACTCAAAACTCCTCCCCAATCACCTGATTTAAATCCTATTGAGCATTTGTGGTGTGAGGTTAAGAATCGACTAAAAAATGTTAACCCAACAAATAAGAAGGATCTCAAATCGGCGATTCAGAACATTTGGGAGAATATTCCATCATCGGTGACTAAGAAGCTAGTGGAGTCGATGCCGCGTCGCTTACAAGCCGTGCTGGAGGCCAAGGGAGGACACACCAAATATTAAATAATTTGTTTTTTTTATGTCTACGGGCATTTAAACTTGTTTTTATTAATAAAAAGTTGACTGTGCACTCAATTTTGCCAGGAGGGATGTATTGTTTTTTTTTTTTTTTTTTTTTTTTTTTTTATGTTTTTTTGTTTTTTTTTTTATTTTTCCCCCCAAACAAAAGGAAAAAAAAAAAAATTTTATTTTAAAGATTGGTTGTTTTTTTTAATTTCTTTTAAACCCCAAAAAAAACAATACCCCAAAAAAAACATAGGTGTGCACCCAAATTTTTGCGACGACCTGGACATACCCGTGCACGAACGCTCCAAATTATGACCGGCCACGGCAGTGGCATTAATCCGAAACTGGAAACGCACGGTCCGCAGCCGGTCCGGCCAAAGCCGAACGTTCGCCGATTTTGGGACCGCATTAGATTTTTCCACCGTGATCGAAGTCAGGTACGACAAACAATCGGTGTCAATATTGACCCGCACTAATTCGCTCCGATAGTGCTGCTGATGCTGCTCCTGCTGACCCAATTTGACCAGTGCCAGTTCCAGCAGCATAATGTTGTCCACTTCGACGGGTGTTCTTTTTCTGCTGTGGCTGCTTCCGATAACCATCGGTCCGTGGAAGCTGGTAATGATGTTTGTAATTTTAACGCGATTCCGGGCGCGGTGGGTGGTGCCGCTTTCCGACGTCGACGGTTCCGACGGTGCAATACGATCCAGCGAATATGTTAATTGAATTTCGTATTTGTACGCTGAAATTGATGAAATTGTTGTGTTATTTATGTGGGAATAATTTTATGAAGGATCGATTCGAGGCCAGAGTGCGTTATGTACAGTCCAGTGGCTCTATGTGGGTTGAGGTTTTTTGCCAGTTGCCATATGTGGAACACCTGATGGGTTGGAATGGCAATTATACGCTGCTGATTGAATACCTTTCCAGCTGCATAGAATGTAATGGCTTTTGAATTGCAATTGGATGATTACTATCACATTGTGCGAAAGTGGTAATCGTGTGTTTTATGTTATCGATAAAAGTGCAGCTAGTCATTGTTTAGCATAATGCAGAATTGAACAATGTACGAATGTAATTTAAAAACCCAAAAGATTCACAAAGCTACGTTTCCTCCCCATCAATACACAGAGCCCCCCCACCACAAAACTCCCATCAACCCCCCCCAACAAAAACATCCCCCAAAACCCCCCCCCCCCCCCCCCCCCCCCTCCCCCCTTCCTTACACACAACCCCAAACCCAAAACAAAACAGCCCAACACCCAAAAAAAACACACAAGAAAAACCACCACACAAGCCAATAAGAGATCTTGTTCCGAACCAACATCATATAAAAAATGGCACCCTACCACTAAGCCGCAAACACTTCTAGTGTTTTTTTAATCAAAAGCCACGATAAAGTGTCGCGCTCCACCCGCCCACTCCCCCCCCCCACCCCGCCCCCCCGGGCGGAGAGAGAATACCTTCCACCTTCTCCCCCCCCCACCACACCACACAAAAATATTTTTTATTTATCCAATGGTACTACCGCCCCCACCCCGGCACCAAAAATAAAGGATTTCTCTCTCCCCGCCGCTTCTCCGTTTTCCCCACTACACCCCGCCATAGTATATTTTCCCCTTTTTTTCTCATTGTTTTCTAACATTTTTCTTTTGTATAATTTTTTTTCCTTTTTATGCCCGCCTAACCGGGTTTATTTTCTATTGAGCATAACTTTTGACGTAGACTACGTCTTACGGGAAGGGTAGGGTGTCAATTGAAAATCTAAAAATAAGCGACCGTCACGAAATATCGTTACAAATGAAACGCTAATAACTTAATAAATGCTCAGTAGATTTTCAAGATGTTTACATCAATCGGTTGGAAATTTTCCCGCGTATCAATTAAATAATTAAACATTCTTTTTTTAACAAGTTTAAACTATTGAAAATAGAGAAAATATAAGGTGATGTCTTATAATGCCGATTTTTCAGAGTAAATTTACTAAATGCACTGTACTTTACTATCACAGATTTCAAATGTAAGCAAGGGAGGTCTCATATGCAGCAGTGAACGATACACCTTCCCAAATTTACTCATAAGTGTCGCAGTACTGGAGCTGGGCAGACCAACGAACCATCGAGGGTCATCAGCTGGTGATGGCATAAGCTCTGGAGGCAAACTCGGTGGCACGAAGCTAGTGCGGAGCGGCAAAGCGCTAATGTGGATTTGGCAGCTGTTGGTGGCACGTACAATAGAAGGTGCTGTGGCGACCAACCAGTGGACAGGTAGCTGATTGCGCTGCAGGCTGTTACTAGCAAACCCTTGGCTAGGCAACCGTTGCTAGCCCAAACACCACCACCTTCCCCCCGCCCCCATTTCCCACCCCAAACAACCCTTCCACACCCAAAAAAAAAAACCAAAAACCACCCCAAAAACAAAAACCCTCTCCCGGCTTCTCCCCTGTGCTAGCCAGCGACTAAAATGCAGTGATGTGCTAGGCAGTCGGTTGCTCAAGCCGGTGATGATTTGTTGCCAGCTGGTAGGCGCCACCACGAGGAGCGAAAAAACGTGCCTGAGTGTGTGTGATATTCTTGGTAGCCATCTTTATTTATAGCACAACGTGCATAGCAGAAATAACTTGCTTCGTTAAAAGACCGAGAAAGTTTCAATTCTAATGCGGAATATTTCAAATCCGTCCTTTTCAGGGCGAACAATCTAATTTTGAGAGTTTGTTTAATTTGAATTTATCTAACAACTTATCAAATGGCAGACAGCGGTGGCTTTAACAAGTTTAGTTTTCTCTTCGTTGCATACCTTGAGCATTGTGCGCAATTTACAAATGGCTGCCGTCATGAAAAATTTAAACACCGGTCGTTAATAATTCGATCGTTTCTTGATTGATTTAATTTTGAGCTGAGATTTTTGGGCTAATCTAGATGTTTTTATGATTGTCATTTTATTTACTCAAGTATTAAAAATTTTACAAATAAAAGATGAATATATTTCGCGTACATATTCATCAATCGGTGTTGGAGAATTGTAAGGAATTTTGCAATCCTGCAAGTATCAAGAAACTCCCTATTACGGAGAACGTTTTAATTCTCGAACATAATATTCCGTAGTAAAAGTAAACTGTTATGAATAGTTATTCTGTTGTGTTAACGCTTCGCGTTGGATAACAGTTTTACTTCTAGGTAGGAATACGTTTTGAGAAACTAAAAGTAGAATAAGTACGATGCCTAATCGATTTGATGTCAACTGTATGCGCAAATTTCGAAAGCGCGGTAAAATCGAACATACAGAAAACCCTCCGAAACGACCATGTACCGATCCTCGGAGACAGTACCTACGTTCCAATGTTCCGCTACGAAACTAATCAAATGGTTTAACGTAGTCTACGTCAACCGGTCGTGTGTTATACACAACCCCACTGATTTTTTTCATCAAGAGCTCCATCAGTTTATCAAGAAACGAGAATTTTTGTCAAGTAGTTTTAAATACTGAGCGACAAGCCACGCTTTTGAATTGACGAGTTTTTCTTTTGCTCCGTCGACTTCGAGAAAACAAACATTTTGTTCGGGGTTCGATACAAAATATTCAAAATATTCAAATTCTCTTGAAATCATCGGTAACATTTACTTTCTTCCTAGTTACGAAGAGTTTCCGCTTAACTAGAGCCCAGTACTTCTCTATTGGGCGAAGTTCTGGACAGTTTGGTGGATTGGATGTTTTTGGCACGTATTTGACCTCTTGTGCCTTATACCATTCCAGGACGGATTTCGCATAGTGACAAGAGCCCAATCAAGCCAAAACAGAGCTGGAAAGTCGTGGCTTCTGATAAACGGTAGCAACTGCTTTTGCAGACATTCTTTCTCGTACACATCCTTATTTATAGTGCCGGTAGAGACGAAACTTTTGAACTTTCGACAACAACTTCATATGGCCTGCCAAATCAAATACTTCTTCGGGAATTTGGACACCTTCTTTGTCCGGAAATGCTCGGCAATGGCGTAACTTGGCATTGCGGTATAAAAAATCAGACCCCGGAGCTGTTGAAAGTCTTCGAGCGCATTATGGTACAAGAAATTTTAGCAAAAAACTTGGTGTAAAGCTCCTTAGCACGACTGATTGCAGTGTCAAAGAGACGAACCAGCCAAAGGCTGAAAGTCTCTCAAATATAGAAATCCAATCCAATTCTTTTTGCAGTGAGATTTTGCTTGTCATCACGGTGGGACACCATTTTCATTTTGTACTTCTATGCCACTGCTTTACTTTTCGCTATATGATTTTGATTTTCCAACTTTGCGAGCCACATTTCGCACAGAAAGATTGGGATTTTTCTCAATAATGGCTACCATTTTCTTGTCCATTTGTCGGGAGCATACTTTTCGACACTTCCAACCTTCCGATCTACATTCAAACGCTGGACAAACAATTTGCAAACAATAAACACGGTACTTTTTGGACGTTTTAGTTTCTTGACAAGATCGCATTCCGACAACGTCGGATTTTGCTGCCGTTCGTCCAGAATGCATTTGCGCCCAGTGGTGGTAAATGACCTGTGTTTTGATATTTACATTTTGACATTTGACATTTGACATTTTTCATTACGACCAAATTGAACACAAGCAAAAGTGAAACGTCGCACAGTGGGCATAATCGAAGCTGTAATCGGACTTATTTCAAATCCGCTGGTATTTGTACATGAACTGATGTTTTTCTATAGGATCTCAAGAAAGTGAAGGATTTATGCGAAAAATGAAATTTGATGAACCCAAAGATGCCACAGACTCTAAGTCCGGAACCAGTGATGACAGTACTGAATCCGAGTCGAACGATAGATCCAAAGATGTCACAGACTCTAAGTCCAGGACCAGTGATGCCAGTGATTGTTAAATTCAAACAATACACTTTTACGTACAGGCCCGAAAGGGCCTAATTATGTGTTTTAATATTTATCTTAGTTGAAAACTATTAACATGCTAAGCTGGCACCATTTGGTTTCCCAGTGCACTGCAGTGTTTTCTACGTTAGATATGTTCCTTTTCGAGCGAAAACTACAAAGGCGATTTGAATTATCGGAGTAAAAAATGAAAAAAAAACACTTTTAGGGTAGAATGGGGCGAAATAGACCATTTCTCGACCCCGACACAGCATGAAACCGGCACCATTCGATTCCTGAGAGTTTTTCACATTAGATATGTCCCTTTTCAAGCAAAATGTACAGCAATCGGAGTAAAAAATGAAAAAAAAAACACATGTTTAGGGTAAAATGGGGCGAATTAGACCATTTCTCGACCCCGGCACAGCATGAAACCGACACCATTCGATTCCTGAGAGTTTTTCACATAAGATATGTTCCTTTTCAATCAAAAACTACAGCGGCAATTGTAGTTATCGGAGTAAAAAATGAAAAAACGCATGTTTAGGGTAAAATGGGGCAAAATAGACCATTTTTCAACCCCGACACAGCATGAAACTGGCACCATTCGATTTTTGAGAGTCTTTGACATAAGATATGTCCCTTTTTAAGCGAAAACTACAGCGGCAATTGTAGTTATCGGAGTAAAAACTGAACGAACACACCGAATTAGGGTCAAATGGGGCAAAATGAGCCACTTCCAATGCTCTGCACAGAATGAAATTAGTGGCAATCGATTTATTGGCGGATTTGAAATAAGTCCGATTACAGCTTCGATTATGCCCACTGTGCGTCGTGGGAGAAAATCCCATATGACATTTCTGTACCGTTTTCTCCAGGCGACGAAACATTTTTGCTGCCGATGGTTTAAAAAATGTTGCAACATAGATTTTTGTCGCTCAGAATTTCGTTGATTGCTGGCTTATTACTGCATACATATAGTGTTTATTATATGGAATCAAATCATAAGAATGGATACTAACAACTCATAATCAAACATTACCAAATAAGTGCGTTCCGCTCAACCTATCAAACACAGTAACATACCATTTCTAAAATGTTTGAAACCGTCGGTAGATATAAGGAGAAATTTTTCTTTTTCTATTTTCTGTATCCGCAATAATCCGGACACCTCAAAACATGCATAAAACATAAATTTCGCATTATATTTCCGTCGTAGTTGTTTATTTCAGATTCATGGGATGTGTTTAAACAATTCGTGAAGACAAAACATAGTTATTCGGTATTTGCATAAAATTTTCGAACTTTGCGCTTAACTCCGTCCATTAGGGTTTGTACAGACTCTTCAGAAATCGTAGAAGCCGTCTTTGTCCAAATTTACTGGTAGTGTTTGATGTCTTTGATTCCTTGCTTCTTTCCAGAAAGCATCCGCTCCATCAGAGCCCAATATCTCTCGATTGGTCGTAGCTCTGGGCAATTTGGCGGGTTTGAGGTTTTTGGTACAATGTTCACTTGATTTGCTTGGTACCACTCCATCACAGTTTTAGCATAGTGGCATGATGCCAAATCGGGCCAGAACACAGGTTTTTCTTTGTGACTTTTGATGAAGGGTAACAATCGCTTCTGCAGACACTCTTTCTGATAGATCTCATTGTTGATTGTGCCTGTAGTGACGAGAGATTTACTCTTTTTGCCACACGTGCAAATTGCTTGCCACACAAGGTATTTTTTGGGAAATTTCGATGCCTTCTTCGTTCTGAAATGCTCAGCTGTAGCATTTCTGGCCATAGCAGAATAAAAAGCCAGCCCTGGAAGCTGCTTGAAATCCTCCAGGACATAAGTTTCATCGTCCATAACAACGCATGAAAACTTCGTCAAATATTCGCAGTACAAACGTCGAGCTCGTGATTTTGCTGCCAAGTTCTGTTTGTCGTTGCGATTTGGATCTGTTTTTAATTTATACGACTTAAGTCCCAAACGTTGTTTTGATTTTTGGACAAAACCAGGTGACATCCCTATTTTACGAGCCACCGTTCGAATGGAGAGATTTGGGTTTTTCGTTAATATCCTCTTCACCGTCCGGTCCATGACAGGATCAGCGCGTTCAATGTTTTTGTTACTTTTCGGGGTTTCCTCTCCACTGTCAAACGTTCCGAAAATGATTTGAGCACATCGTGAACAGTGGATTTAGGCAAATACAATGTTTTTGCAAGGTACACGGACCTCGCCCATCTCCTCGTACTTGATAGTCGTCGCCATCTTGAATACTAAACATGAAATGTAAATATCAATCATAGTCTTTTTCATCATAGACTCTCAGCTATACCACAGTGAAATTTGTCATTCCTACGTGCAATATTTCAAAAGTTACAATGATTTGAAGGTGTCCGGATTAATGTGGATACAGACCTTACACATAAACTGTTGGTGGTGTGCGGGCCTCAAATTTCGCAGCAGGTGACCGTGTTTTGCAAAAAAATGTACATTCCACTAATTCGTCGCCATATCTCATCCACATACTATCCCAAAAGAATGCAATATCGCAATTAAGAGTGAAAAAAAGTTTTCGCCTTTATTTAAATTAAAACGATCCAGCCCGAAGAGAAAAAAAGCACAAAAACCACACTGAGAAAAGTGGTCGGAATTTGAACGTGGACAAGCTTTATGTGGCACTACGCCACCACCCTACCGTTCGAGAAGCTGTGTTGGAACGGAACTGCATTGGAAGCCAAATCAATTCCGGCGCAGGTGTTGCACCTTAGAAGACCAAATATGAAGGTCCATCCGGAACCCAAAGATATTTGTTGGAAGGCGATCTTTTTGAGACTCTAAATAGAAAAAGATGCTACATTTCAGCGGCTGTGATCTACAATTCGAGCGAGCTCTTTCCATTATGTCATCCTGTTGATCAAATTCAATGTGTTGCTCCTTAAGAAACAGCTTGATTGTTCGTTTTGGTCAGGTTTTGTGCGTCGTCGGAAGGGTAATCGCTCAATGATGTATTGTAAGCCAAAGTTCAGAAACTATGTTTAACTTTAAATGCTGTGACGATAGTTTTTGACCATGTCTCTATCGTCAGGGAGGAAAAACATATTTTCAGCTTGTCTTCTTTTTTAGAGAGCGAGTAATGCTTCGCCATAACCATATGGGGCTAGGACTATGGTCCAAATGTACAGTGACGTCACCCCTCGAATTTGACAGATGCAGGTACCCTTGTATTCAGAAATTTGTGTGTGAAAAAAAGGATGGAGAGATGGCTTTTTTTTTCTATCTTTTATACACTCATGGTGAAGAGCAAGGGTTATCTGTTTCTGTGCATTAGTCTATAGTTAATGCTTAACCTTCCTTAAGTTCAATTCTGACCCATGGCGCAACTTCAATGTACGCTATCTTTTTTATTTTGAAACCAATTGAGCTGACATTTTCTGATCTTTAATATTTTACGGAATGCTTTAATTTTGCATAAAAATATTTGTTTTTTAAAAAATAAGTTTAAAATTGGTTGTACAAAAAAAGTGACACTAAGACATTGGAGTCCAATATGGACTACAGTTTTCAACCCTTCATAGAATTTCGGGATTTCAACTTAAAGTCAATGTCTATGTACCATTTGAATATGTTTCTGGTCTCAAAATTACATTGAAACAAAAAAAAACTGGTTCCGGTAACATTGGAAGTTTTAGTTTGACTGTGTTAACAGGAATGCATATAAAACTTTTCAGACAAAGATAGACTGCAGTGCCATCTCTGAGGCAATATCTGGAACTAATATGATATTGTCAAAAATTGACAAATGACATACTGAAAAATTTGGATCTGGACGGCAACTCTCTAGCCTTTCATTTGGAAAAGATAGACTGCAGTGCCATCTCTGCGGCAAGATCTGTAAATAATCTGATAATGACAAAAGACGACAAATGACACAATGAGAAACTTTGCCCAAGACGGCAACTCTCTAGCGCTTCATTTGGCAAAGATAGACTGCAGCGCCATCTCTGCGGCATGATCTGGAACTAATATGATAATGTCAAAAGACGTGACATACTGAGAAATACTGTCGAAGACGGCAACTCTCTACAACAAGTCTGGAATGTTTTGTATGCAATTCTGTTCACATATCGGAATCAAAACCTCCCTCCCTTTGTAGCAGATTCCCGGTAGCCAATGAAACTGGAACCAGGTTTGTCTACCACCAATGCATTTTTTAGACCATAACTGTTCAAATGGGGTATAAACATTGTGTCCAAGTTGAAATTTCATTATTCTATAAAAGGTTGAAATCCGGGTCAATTCTTATTCTGTAGGTATGTTACCAAAGCCAGTTATGAAGACCAAAATTAGGTATTCATATGTTATTTTCTCCTGCTCGGGAACCGTTTAACCCCTTTAGGCCTAAGGGGTCATATTTGAACCCAAAAGGAAAATGGCTGCATAAAATCACAGACTGAATAAAAGTACACTGTTGCCGGCAAATTTGTTCTACATTAATTCTTCTATCTGGGAAAAAAAAAACAGATGAGTTTAAGGCCTATTTGACGACCTACAACATTTTGAATATGAAGAAGTTCGGAACGAAACAATAAATGCCTTTTTCAAAGTGTTAAGCGTTGTCTAAGAATATTAAACGAGAATAAACTCTCGTTGATAAATGTTCTGGGATGTTCTAGGTTATCAAAAATGTACTTGAGTTCAGAACTTCAGATCTACAGTTGTAACAGTAGCTTTTATAGCTATATAAGAGTTACGATATGCAATCAATAATAATAAATGAACCTTTTGTAGGTCAACAGTCATTATTTGATAATTTTGTGATGTTATATTTCATCTAAACTGTCCTTGCGTTCAGAACTTAAGATCTACAGTCGTAACTATAGGTTTTTGGGCTATACCAAGTTACGCTACGTATTCAGTCATATTCCGTAGAAGTTCTCAGATGTTAATAAATGAGATAAACTGGGATGATCTAGGTCATCCAAACAGTCCTTGAGTTCAGAACATAAGATCTACAGTTTTAACAGTAGGTTTTTGGAGTATGCAAAGGGACAATATGTATTTAATAATATTCATTGAATATTGTGGAAGGTCAACAGACATATTGCGACATTCATGCGTATTGGCAGTCTTATGATAGGCTAGCTCCAGTTACCTGGAACACATCCATCTCTCCACAATGCCAATGGAGTGCGAGGCCGTTAACTCCAACTCTTCAATGGATTCACTACATATCTCCAGGGCGATGTCGTCCTAGAACCCGACTGTCTTCATCACGTTCGGGAACTAAACCCGCAGTACCTCCGTTTCTATGGTAGGTACTCTTGGTACCCACGTTGACTAGGTCCACATTGCCCAGCCCCCCCTTCTATCTGGATACCTCTTCTGATCTATCTTCTCCATTTTTTGCCTCTTTTTTTAGCCAAGGCCTCCAGAAGAATCTGGCACCTTGGAGTTTGGTAAGGCGGCTCCCCCACTCGAGCGGCCAAGCGTTGAAGTCCCCCGCTATTACCAACGGGTTCAGGCCAGTTAACTCCGTTGTCTTCCGATCGAGCATATTGGTAACCTGTTCGATCGACCACCTTGGCGGTGCGTAGCAGCTGCAGAAGAACACTCCATTCAGTTTTACAACCGCGAAGCCTTCGTTTGTGGTAGACACAACCTCCTGAACCGGGTACTTGCCCGTCGTTCATAATGCCGCTATATTGGACCTGTCCGCAACCCTGTTGCCGTTGCCGGCTGGGATGCGGTATGGGTCGGAAATTATGGCGATATCCTATGCCGACTCGCGAACTGTTGGACACAGCAGTTGCTGGGCGGCCTCACGATGGTTCAGGTTTAGTTGGGTTACCTGCTTTACGATTGGCTCGTTGAAATACCCTTAGCGGCCGGGCACAGCTCTCCCATGACGTGCTTATCATCCGGGCATTTGGGGGGACCTTTGCAGTCTTGCGCCTTGTGGCTTGTGCTGCCACACCTTCTGCACATGTAACTCCTATCTGAGACTACCAGGATATGTGCCCGCTCCCTACCTCAGCACCACACAAATTTTATAACGGTTGAAAATACTTCTATGAGACCATATTTGGTTATAAAGAAGCTTACTCAACATAAAATCATGAAGATGTGTTACTCGGGTAGGCATCTGAAGCATGCCTTCGGCGGCTGGTGCAGGCTAAATGGGCATATGGACCATCCCACCTTCACCTCCGCCACTTTCAACGCCGCGTCTGCGTCGACTGCCGCTACCCTCATGATAGCCACCTGGGTCCCGAGGGGATCCTTCCGCAGCCGTATGTCTGCGGCGGCAACCTCGACCTTGCACTGTTCCTTCAGTGCGGTGGAGATCTCGTTTGCCTCGGTGATCTCATCCAGGTTTTTACACTGGATCGGCATCTGCGAGACGAGGGCGCGTACCTCCACACCCTCACCTAAGGCCTGTTTGGCCAGGTCTCTATAAGCCGGGTCCTCTAGCTCTGTCGTCTTCTTTTAGCTCCAGGAGCATCTCGCCGGTGCGGGTACGGCGTATATTCCGCACATCGGCGTCTAGGCCCGCCAGTTTAGCGTCCCCGCGCATCGCTTTTAAGACCCCGGAGTACTTGGACGCCTCGGTCTTGACGATGAGGTCCTCTCCGCGGTTTCGCTCACCCACACCCTTTTTTTTTGACGGGATGGAAAATCTGCAAACAGACTCCTGAAAAACTCAGGGTGTGGGGATGAGGGCGCCAACTCCTCGACCCACTAAAAACCCACCCGTGCCTCAAGCCCCGGCCCTCCCCGGAACCACCTTTCGGTATTACTTCAGAGAGGGGGCTAGTGTGCTTTACGCACCCACTATGTCTAACTACATAGCTCTTTAGTAGTTAGCTTCGCCGACCTGACGCTGATTCGATCGAGATACTCCTGGATCCAAGCAGGGTTCGGGACGTCTGGTGGTCCGTCCAGATCGTCCGCGATTTCCCTACCCGACCACTTACGGTACCTGCCGAATCTCGCGCCGTATAGTCAGTCCCTCCTCCGATCGAGAAAGCCAGGGCCAATACTGAGGTTGGAACGTCTGGGAGTGCGGCATTAAACCATATCGTCCCTGTTCCCCATGTCACGACTGCTTACGGCTGCGTGCCGGATCCCGCGCCGTATGGCGCTTCCGCCGTTGTAGTTCGTTTAGCCGTTAAGGGGAGCTTAACGTTTCCAGGGTGCACCGCGGGGAGGCGAACTACTTCTACACCCCTCTAGGTAATCCAAACTGTCCTGGAGCATAGAACTTGAAATCTACGGTAATTGCAGTAGCTTTTTCGGCTGTACAAATTTACGTATTCAAGCATATACAGTGAATGTTGTCGAACGTAAAAATACATAAGAAGATAATCTCGGGATGGTCTAGATCATCCATCCATAAGATTTACAGCTGTAACAGTCATTTTTAGGCATTAAAAAGTTACAATAAATATTCGAATATATTCAGTTAATATCCTTAAAGGTCATCAAACATTATAAAGTAATGTGACATGTTCTAGGTCATCCAAACTATCCTTGAGATCAGAACATAAGACCATAACAGTTGTAATAAAACCTTTCTTTGCTATGCAAAGCTACGATGTGTATTGAAACATAATCAGTGAATATCTTGGATGAACAACAGACATTATGAGATAATGTTCTAGGTTATTCAAACCATCTTGGGTTCAAAACATAAAGTCTACAGCCATAACTGTAGCTTTTTGGACAAACAAAGTAACAATATGTATTTGATCAAATTAAGTGAGTCTTCTGGAAGGTCAACATATATAATGAGAAATCAAGGGACAGGGCCTTTTTGGGCCATCTAGAAGACCCGATGAACATGGTTGAATACATATCGTAACTTTGTATAGTCCAAAAAGCTATAGTTATAACTGAAGATCTTAAGTTTTTTACTTCAGGACAGTTCGAATGACATAGAATATCCCAACATTATCTTAAAGTGGCTGTTGATCTTCCAAAACATTCATTTAATATGATTGAATACATATCTTAACTTTATATAGTGGATAAAGCTACTGTTACAACAGTGGATCTTAAGTTCTGAACTCCAGGACAGTTTAGATGACATAGAATATCCCAAGATTATCTTATAATGTCTGTTGGTCTTCGAGGACGTGCATTGAATATGATTGAATTAATATTGTAACTTTGTATAGTGGATAAAGCTAATGCTATAGCAGTAGATGTTAAATTCTGAACTCCAGGACAGTTTGGATGTCATATAATATCCCAAAATGTTCTCATAGTGTATGTTAGTCTTCCGAGACATTCATTGAATATGATTAAATACATATCGTAACTTTTTATAGCAGATAAAGCTACCGTTATAACAGTAGATGTTAGATTCTGAATTCCAGGACAGTTTGGATGACATAGAATATCCCAAAAGTGTCTGTTGGTCTTCGAGGACATTCATTGAATATGATTGAATTCATATTGTTACTTTATATAGCGGATAAAGCTACCGTTATAGCAGTAGATGTTAAGTTCAGAACTCCAGGACAGTTTGGGTGTGGGTCTTCCAGAACATTAATTGCATATGATTTCATATTGTAACTTTGTATAGCGGATAAAGCTACTGTTACAACAGTAGATTTTCACATCTCAAAAACAATTCCTACTTTTTTCAATCATTTCTGTGTTATTGAGCACCAAATCAATCAGAATTTACCAAATTGCTCCTATAATAACGCTTGGAAAAATTTAGGCCTGAGAGGCAAGAACTTCTGGAAAAAATCTCCATATTTTCAGATGGAATTCAAATTCCGAGTTCCATTCATTTGCTATTTGTAACAAAGCTTCTTCACTGCTAATTCCACTTCTATTAAAACCATCACTCATCGTAAATGAAAACCCTTTTCAGGTTAGAAAATCGTTTGACCTTTTTCGAGATAAATTCAAGCGCATCCATCATCGAAACTTCTCTCTCAATAAAATCACAAAGAAAAAACACTTACCCACGGCCACCGCAACAGGTGCCTCCAGGCACAGCAGTCCCTCTTCACGAGTTGGGCAGTGTCGCAATCGAGTACGACTTCCTCCGCCGAAATAGCTCCGGATTGATTCCACCTTAACCTTTTCCCGCTCCAGTCCCAACTCCGGACAAATCAATCTTCTTTCTTTAAGCTCCGCCGCCTCCTCCTCCTCCTCCTCCTCCTCCTCCTCTTCCTCCTCCTCTTCCTCCAACCGTGAGAACCGTGATTTTCGAACGAACCGTTTTTCACCACCCCAGAGCAGTTTTTCCGCCCCATTTCCTTGGTTGCGCTCGAAAAACTCTTCGGCGCTTCCGTTCTGCCAGGCAGACGATAAATCCGACAACTCGCTCGGATCAATTAGCATTAACTCGTTGCGATTAGATTTAGTGCCGGTTGAGGGGGTGGATCGATGATTGTTTTTCCCATGACTACTGCTGGCGGGGGCTTTGACCGACGGATGTCCTTGCCTGTGATGGTTCTCTTCGGTCGCTCGAGCTTTTCGTCTCGAAGTGGAAACAACGGTGCCAGCTTGGAATTTGATCGAACTGATTTGATTAGCGTAAATATTCGATGAGCTTGTCAGTCTGTGCGATGGGGTTTCGGGAAGAAGAAGAAGAAAGGCTAAATTAGTGAATGGATCGCATCAATTAAGCGGTTCTGTAGATTGGGGAAAATTGAGGTAATTTGTTTTTTTCTCCGGAAAATGGATGCGAAGGACGAACGGATTAATCAAATTTGACATCCGATTCGGACGTTAGATTTTCGATAAGTAGGAAATCTGTTATGTAGAAGATGTCCGCTCATCACCATGAGGCACCAAGAGTGGACAGTTTGATAGAAATAAAGAAAAAGAGTTGAATGTACCGTCACGTACGTACGTAGAAGAAAGAAAAATAGAAAATAAAAAGAAAGGAATGGGTAAGTAAAACCGAACCCAAGCCACGACCTTCCCTTCCCCCCCCCCCACGCGGGGCCGCGACGCCCCCCCCCCCCAACACAAGCCCGCCCCCCCACTTTTTTGTTTTTGTGGTTTTTTCCCCCCTTTTTTTTCCAACACGCAAAAGGAACCCCTCTCCTTGTAAAAACCAGAAGTTGTGTACAAACCCAAAAGAATAAATATAGGGTAGGGAACGGCTTAATCAGGGGTCACTATTTTAATCAGTTGTTAGGAAATAGGTCTATAGCTCCTACATTTTCCAAATTATTTCACTTTTAATGATACGATCATAAGCTTTATCTATTGGGCCAATTATTCGATGTATGAATCATGATTGATTACCAATTTATTACTGTCATTTTGAAGATTTAAAATACATCATCTAGAAAACCATCCATTTCTTACCTGCTGAAGAAGTTCGCTCAAATGTTGCCTTTGTGTATTTTGCATTTAATCGCGTGTACCGGAGAGCATGTCTTCATCAGCTCTCTCTCTCTCTCTCACAAATAGGCTTGTTGCCAGAATGTGATGTTGAACATTGAGTCAAATTTATTACATATTTAGATAATCTGAAATCGCTATTTATTTCATGTTTCTTCCTGTCATTGGAGGTTGATCTATGCTTATGATTATATTGTCCATCATCTGGCACTATCATTTGCAATAAAAAATATGTTTTGGAGCTGTCCAATAGTACCCAACGATAAATAATGCTTCGCTGTTGAGCGGCAGCAATGGCATCACTGTTGCTTTTGAGAGAGCCCATGTTTCCTCTCTTCTTTGTTAACCATGGATAAAGCGCACCGGTAATGTAACGTAAAGCCTGCTGTCTCTTGCATTTGTTTGTTTTTAAACGAAGCATCCCGTTTGTCGCCACAGTCGCTTTGGCTAACATTTGCGTGAGAGTAAATGAAATAAGAAATACACATTGCCAATCTAAAGATCAATGACAAACTAAAAGTATGGTCGTGTACGTCTGTCTCATAACCTGCTAGGAGACGAGTTAGTGATCGTAGCAATCGACATGTTTTGGTTGATTGTTTTCGTGAGCGGTTGGGTAAAACGTCCGTTGAGGAAATTGACGTTTGCAGCAAATCGTGAACTGGCCTATTTCATTTCGCCTTCGCACTCATGCACAGAATCGCACTCATACAATATTGTTAGTTTATGTGCAGATTGAGGAGCTGAAGAAAACATTGTTTTAATCGGAAAGCAATCCGCATGCTTTTAAAAAGTCCCTGCAATTGGGAAGTTGCTCGTTGCTGAAGGTATGTTCCGATAGACCAGACGTAAGCAGAGAGATTAATGTCTAAATATTGGCAGTTTAAATTATAGATTACATATAGCTTCATCAAATGTCTCAGGTGCTGACTAAACTGCTTAAAACCCGTCCCGTACCATATTCAAAGTGTTCTCTGAAAATTTTCTACCAATCTTATGCGCCCGATTGCATACTACCTTCATATGCCCTCAACAAGTTTTCAACTTGTATCTTTCAATTTTCATAACATACCGTTACTCTAAGCGGAACAATCAATGCTTTCTCTTCCATTCTCTTAGTTCTAGCAATAAATTACTGTCCACTCCAAGCGCCTTTCATGTTGATGGAAATTATCTGCTACTGACAAATTTCATCATTAGATATCGTTACTCCGCGTATTGGGAGAATACAACAAAACAACAACCAAAGTGTTTAATAACAATGACAATATGGAATTGTGCTAGCAATTATTTATAGCCAAATCCCAATTCGGATTCTGCTGCCGCATACTAGTGGAAAAACAGACAGTTAGACAAATATTCAGTGCTGCCATCTAACGTTTTGTTTGTGATTAGTTTTCAAAACAGATATTCATGATTAATATTCATTTTTTTTTGAATCGAATCATCAAGCTTTAAGTCTATCTATCTTTCAAAAAAAAAAATGAAATGTCACTTCAATACCATAACCGTACGCTCGCACCTTACGCTTAACTCCACTCATTAGGTTCTGTACAACATCTGGCTGCAGCTTCTTCCTAAGATTTGACCTCCTTGGGATGCTTCCGTAGTGCCTGCTTGTGTAAAAATATCATGTATTTTTTGGCAAAATTTTAAAGTTTCTGATGCTTAACATCAAGCTGCTGGAAGTCCGCCTTGACGTAAGTCTCATCATCATTCGACAGCATCTGGGTGTGCAGTTTCTGGGCCCGTCACTTTCCCACCGTATTATGCCGTTCGTCACGATTTGGAGCCTTCTTCACTTTGTACGTATGCAGTCCCTCCCGGTCCTTGGCTCTCTGAACGAAAGACTTGGACAGATTCAACTTTGTGGCCACATCCCTGACCGAAGCATTGGGATTCCGCTTAAACGCTTTCACGACACGCTTGTGATCCTGATCACTAATAGAACATCCCTTCTGACCGCATTTCTCCTCCCGCTCGATGCCCGTAGTTACGTTTAATCGCACGACTCACCGTTGACTGCACGATTCCGAGTTGTTTTCCGATGTCCCGATGAGAGAGTTGAGGATTTTCAAGGTGCTTGCGCAAAATCAATTCGCGACGTTGCTTTTCGGGTGACACCATTTTTTCCAGTCTTCGAAAAACTGACAACGATAAAAATACTACAAAAAACACTCAAAACTACTTCTACCCAAATTTCCAGAGAAAATACGCAATGGGAAATATTCTACAGCATTTTTTTCCGTGATGCAATTTGATGTGGGACATCCTTCAGTTTTATGCCCTATACAACGACAATGCACAATCGTTGAATAGACACACATACACACCCAAGCTCGGTCCCAAGCTTAATGATTCCCCCCTAAGACCGTAACGCACACCAATACACTCTCAAATATTTTGTCAAAATAACATGGCGAATCCAAACAAAAACAAAGATACTTTTAGCAAAAGGTACTGAAAAGCGCAAGAGTGCATGGCAAGGTGCAGACTGCAAGTTATGTACTTCGGAACTAGGGGTTCTACAACAGTGAACCAATTTCAAATCGCTAGTTGCACATTGATTGTTGTCCAAACCGTTTGGTTTATGACTCTGTCGCCCGTGTTGGGAAACAACCGTTCAGATACACGTGATTGGTAGATTCGTTTTGACAGCGCGTCACATTTATTAATTTTCAATCGTTGAATGTTCAAAATCAATAATTGCTAATATTTGAATATAGTAGTGGACACATAGTGTACGCCTCGATCGATTGGTGCAATAAATATGAAAATCGATCGATGAGTTATTAACGTTCAAAATTTACCCATATTTCGTGACGCTCCAACTTTTCGCACTCGCAAAGTGTACCACAGTTTTGACAGATGCATAGTCGTATGTCAAAATACTACTC